>PVIH01004492.1:9815-69230 GCA_004025045.1 Sigmodon hispidus
GAGGAGGAGGAGGAGGAGGAGGAGGAGGAGAAAAGGAAGGCTAGGTGTTGAAAGGACAGAGGACAAGGGGGAAGGAAAGTGTTGGTCATGACAGAGAGGCTCAGGGCCCAGAATACAGAGATACCACAGGGAATACCTTCTTCATATATGTGAACAAGGATTTCATGTATAAATACAAAGTTTATACAATAAGAAAAACCCCACATAGTAAGTGCCACTCATGCTGTTCTGTTTAGCATTTATGACTGACTCAGGCTATTCCAGTTTGCTGACTCCCACATGCTTCTTGATTATTTTGTGGTTCAGTATCATTCATGAACTCTTCTTCTAGGACTTTTTAATGATTATTTTATTTTGATAGCTTTTGGGCACTATTATTCAAATTACTTCTAAAAACTAAACATACACCCTTTTTTGACCCCCATGTCTTAATTATTTACTTCAAGAAAATAAGACACATTCACAAGAATGTGCACAATGACTTCATCTATTAAGTATAAACTGGATATAACCTACATGCCTATGAGTAAATTTTCCTTTACAACATTCACAAAGCTATAATTTCTATTATTTTTCCACATATTAGTTTGACATAATATAAAACTTTGTATTTTGTTGCTTCTTTGTGTAAAGCTTCTTTCTATCATGTTTATAATAAGAGTCATCTAAGTTGATGCATGTACTATAATTTTTTATCACTGGGTAGTATGCAGTATATGAATATACCTGGTTTATTAATCTACTCTATTGCTCATAGGCATGTAGGTTATATCCAGTTTATACTTAATAGATAAAGTCATTGTGGTACTGAGGTATATGTATTTACCAAGACTCATTGTCTGGAATGATTAAGATTCACACATTATATATAAAATGTAATACTGAGCTCCAGTTAATTATATGAATACTGAAGTGCTTAAGCATCAAGGTCACTGTGCCTGCAATTGACTTTGATATGTGTAAAAGAAATAAGATAAATTGATGGGTGAATAGATGACCACATATGTGATGAAGATAAACCTTGTCAATGTTCAGTCTAAATGGTAAAGCATATAAGTATAAGTCTCTCAACTTTTCTTGTGTTCACAATAGATAATTTTCACAATGAGATGCTTGTGAAAGACTAGTGTGTACTTCAGTGGATATTTGTGATGGACTGTACTCCTGGGTCTTCACCAAGAATTACAAATAATTTACATACATTTGCACTCAAGAGGGAACTGAATTGTTAACTGAGAAGAGTTTGCTATGAAAACATTTTTAGACCATATTTTGACTGAAGATGACTTGTAACTCAGTTGACACTGACTTTATCTGCCAGTGTGTCTACATAGCAAATATAAATCTTTTTAGACTAGAATACACAGTGAAAAAGAGAAAGTCCAGAGCAGTCCCTGCTAGTTGAAGTGGGTGGTTCCTGGAAAGAGCAGCCATCAGATCTTGGGCAGGTGCAAAGGTAAGCAAGACAAGACAGAGAACTAAATACCAGAGAGGTCAAAGCAAGGTTAGGAGATATAATGATATGGCACAATACAAAAGAATATCAATAGAATATTTCTATTCTCTAACATATTTTTCAAAGGCTTCTTTGGACCCTCAGATGCTTTTTTGGAGCCCACAAGTGAGGTAGGAGCTGCCTATGCTTGAAGAGCTTTAAGTAGGAGCAAGGCAGCAGAAGGCTAAGCCTATTCTTCCTAAGTAGGAAGCTCCAGTGTTCAAATCCTCAGACAGTGGGTGGAAAGTGACAAAAACAGCAACTGAATCAAGGCCAAGGACATCTCAGTGGGGTGGGGGATGGGGACACTTTCTCAGAATCACCTATGCTGCAAGAAGTTTTTCAGAACGAGTCACGTGTCTATAACTATGAATTCTAAAGCACAAATCACAAGTCCCCATAACTCTTTCCTGGAAATGCTTGTGGCCTATAACTTTTTCTTGTCACATGGGACAAAAAACAACCCAATGCAAATGCTTTGGAAAAACTCTTTATCAACAATACAATACATACCACAACAAAAGATGGTGGACTGACAGAATTTCCATCTAGAATTTACTTTTTCCTCCACAGAAAAACAGACCCAGATATGTTTTTCTCTTTCCTTTGGTTGAGGGGCCAAAAGAGAGCCTGTATGATTGTGGGAACATTTTAAGTGCTTATTAAAGACAGAATGTTAGAGACCTTGGATGAATGGGCATAGGGCTCATTTTATAGAAAGCATAAGATGGTAAAGAAAGTGACCACTTAGAACCACTTACACCAAAGCTCAGTGTACCTTCCATTATAAAGAATAAGCTTTGTTGTTTGCTTAATCGTTACATGGTTAGAAGGTATGAGTTTTTCCTTTTTATTGTTTTAGGTGTCTGGGTGTTTTGCCTTCATGTATTTCTGTGTACCATGTGCATGTAATGACCAAGGAGTCTAGAAGAAAGCATTGCATCTTCTGGAACTGGAATTACAGATGGTTGTGAACCATCATGTGGGTTCTGGGAATTGAACCCCAGCCCTCCAGAAGAGTAGTCAGTGTTCTTAACCCCTGAGCCATTTTTCTGAGACATGAGAATTCCTGCCTGTTGCTTGAATCCTAATTGATCTTATAATAAAAACTCACAGCCAGATATTGGGATAAAGCTGAAAGATCAGAGAAACAGAGGAACAAGCCACAGCCACTTCTCACCACTACTGAATCCTCAGGCTGAAAGGGATAGATCATGTCTTCATGAACCTCAGACTGAATGCTCTGAGTCTTCAGCCAAAAAGGAAGGGAAGTGAACAGGGTGGGAGGAGTAAGAGGGAGAGGGGGATAGGTGCGGAGGTGTGTGTAAGGGTGGGAGTGAGTTGGGGTGGGATAAACTTCTGTCCCCTCCAGGGTTATATTTCTTTTTCTGCCCAGTCATATAACTTTCTGTTTCAACCTTCCTAGTGCTATGATTAAAGGTGTGTGCCTTAACTGCCTGGCTCTGTTTCTCTTGTGGACTGAATTAATTTAGAATAGTCCAGGCTGGTCTTGAACTCACAGAGATCCAGAGGGATCTCTGCCTCTCCAGTGCTAAGATTAAAGGTGTGTGCCACCACTGCCTTGCCTCTATGACTAACTCTGAGGCTAGCTCTGTACTCTGATTTTTAGGCAAGCATTATTTGTTAGAAGATACATGTAAAATCACCACACCTGCCAAACAGTATCAGTGGGACACTAAGGTACTACTTACAGATTTAAGCCTTTCATATAAAATAAGAGTCTATTCTGTTCAGGGGATCACACATGCCTGAACCTGCACACACATATGTTATACATATGCACTTATATAGAAACAAACCAACTAGTCATACTCCTTCTTACATACTGCTTGGTTTAGTCTCCTCAATCCACTCACAAGTGTGAATATCTCTGGCCTGGTGCTGGTCTCCTGGCTATGGAGAGCTTCACACCTACACATGTGAGGTGATTATTGGGTAAAAGCTTTCTTCTATGACATCTGTCTTGTTAAGCCTCATGACAATTATAGATATTATAGATAAGTGATATCTAAGTAACTTAAGTATAAGGTATACAGAAGAAAGGTTTCTTGTAAACTTTTATGGGTTTCTAATACGATACCAAGTTAAGTCATTAAGGAAAATCCAATGTATGTTTCACATTACTTAATGCAAATAAATAAGGTATCAAACCAACACCTGGGTCAGAGGTCATGTTTGGTAAACATTTGCTGAGTGAAATTCACCAGCTCTATCTAAAGTTATTATGAAGTAGAAAGCAGAGATGCCAAGTGGCTCTAGTTCAGGTATAGAACTAGATAAAATACCCTACTTGGTTCAGGCAGTTAATTCTGTGTCTCTGGGGTCCTGTCACATAGATGATGTTTTGTAGGACAAGCCACCACACTATGGACTGGGAATTCGGGACTGAGTCCCTTTTGGCCTGGCCTTATGACTGGGTGACAACTGCTGTACCCCAACCTTCTCCCCCTAAAAGGAGATTGGAACTAGGTAAACACTAAGATGCCCTGCAGTTTTAATATGTATTGTTTAAAACAAAGTAACTTTTAAAAGTTACAGGGAATCATTAGGATGTCCAAAACTGAGCCTCCTCTTACCCTCAAAGGGACTTCAAAAGACCGTCACTGTCCAAAAGTGTCTTTCAAGGATAAGCTTCACATGAAATATTCTTTGATAAGAACTTAGACTTCTAACAAAAATAGGTTCTTCAAATAAAAAGCCATAATGATTTTAGGTGATTAAATGTGTAGGACAAGAAAATACATCATTTGCATCTACATTTCCTGCTTGCTTGATTGGATGACTAAAATAAGAGAATACATAAATAGGGTTCATATGAGTTCTTTTGTCACATAGGAGCCTTTATAAATATTAGAGTTGGAATCTTATATGTCCTCATCTTCTCAGGTCTCTAGCAATGAAGATGGTGGAATCTTTAGGAGGCAGGGCTAGTGGATGGAAGTTTGGCAATTGGTAACATGTCCTTGAAAGAACTATTGGCAACCTGGTCCCCACTCCCCTATTTGCTCCCTGGTTATCTCACCATGATATATGTGTAGCCACAGTCCTGAAGAAACATGGCAAAGCAACCATGAGTTAAAATTGCTGAAACTAAGAACCAAACAAACCATTTCCTCTTCTTTAGTTGGTTATCTTTGGCATGTATTACAGTAATGGAAAATGGACTAACCCAGGAAGAAAATGAGGGCCTTGGGAAATGGCTACAACTCAGCATTTTTATTTGAGGTTTGACAAATAGAAAAGCATGATACAATAAAACTATATGAGCTAGAATTTACAGGTATCTGGAAATTCCTGCTTGCAGTTACAATAGTGGCCCTTACTATAGCATTTCTATTTTCAGTTTTTTCTTTAAATTTTAAAATGTTTTAACTGAAATAGAATTGTATCACATCTACCCCACCTTCTTCATAGCTCCTCTCAGATTCCATCCCTTGAGCCTATTTCATGTCCCGTCACACTCAAGTTGATAGTATTTTTCTATCATTATTTTTAAGTAATGTAACAGTGAGTCTGATTTTGTCATTTGTGTGTATATATATATATATATATTATCAAGAAGACTATTCTGTTCTATTGGAAAACAATAAAAACGGCGCATCCCTCTGAGATTATTGTTAGTGGCCATGTGAAGAGAACAGCCAGCAATCTGGAAGCTTGGAAGACAGACTGGATACCAGCAAAATAATTCCAAGTGAGTTTGGAGAGGCAGAGCTCCAAGAACCTCATGCTGTTACAGCGCATTGTCTACTTATTGTCACAATGTCCTTTGTAATCTCTGAGTTGTATGAAAATTCTAAGGGAGCTCCTCACCCCTCATTGAGCAGTGTTACTGGTCCTTAAAATAACAGTGAATGATTCAATCACTACTCTTGGGAAAACTTAGTCATGTAGCTTGTTAGTAAAGTTAAGTTAAGTTCTTTGCATTAATGGCTTTAATGTACAAGGTTTTGTAAAACAATTGAAAGAAAGGCAGAGTTTTAATGTTTTGGTGAAAGAGGTGATTAATTACTTGTACTCATTATTGCCCTCAACCTCCTAATATGATTTAATAAAAATTCATTGATGAGTGGGTATGCAAAAGAAGTGTATAAGCTGAGAGTTCTGCCTGGGGGAGACTTAGAAGACCTGTTTGTTCAGATTCCTCTCAGCATCCTCTTACCACAGTTACATTGTCCCTTTCCTCTGAGAACAAGGAAGACACCTCTTGCAGGAGCATCTCACAAGGCAAGGTCAGAGAGGCCTTTTTACTTATTTCTAACCCATTCTCAGCTTCAAATATTCAGTGTGTCAAGATGTACATCCCAAATCCCATCAAATGCAGTTTCATGACAAGCACATGATTTAAAGATGAACCACATACTTTAATTGGTGGACCTTACGTAACCATACTTCTGACCACCATATCTCCCTGATGGGGCTTGTCAGCCATTTCCAGGTGAAGGAATGTTGTTTCTCTGGCTTCACAGGCTCTTTTTTCACTCTTCAGAAGGACACACTCATGTGGAAAATTGCTCATCCGTCACACTCATTTAATTGCCCATTACTGGTCACAATCTATTCAGACTAGATAGTAGATTTTTCACTAATAAAAAAATACCATTCAGAAACATAATAAGAATTTTTCTGGCACAACCAAAGTACTATAAAAACCCTTAATTTAAATTTTTAATAGTTCATCTTTTAGCAGGAGCTTAATAACTCAGCAGGTCACACTAGCTTCTAGAGCAGGGGGAACAGATCATTCAATTTGCAATTACTGGACAGAGAGAAAATCTGTTGAAAAGATTAAAATATTTGAGAAGCTTGATAAAAAAGAAATTACATGTGGTCGTATAGTGAAATTCACTTGTCCCTTGTCTAAATCTCTGTAAGCACAAAGGTTAAAGTATAAAGCACAAGAAAGTTATTATTTTCCTCTCACACATCAAGAGAACCCTAAATAGAAGCTGGAGATTTCAATGTCAAAAGGAGGTTAAAACAACAACTTGGCTTTACTTCAAGGAAACGCGGTAGGAAGTGAGTAGTGTGAGGTGACTGAGCTATGGAATAGGATGTAGAATATGTGGGGCAGGGCCTACCATGGGGGTGATGGTCAGACTTAGAGGGAAACTGAGGTACACAAATGTTTCAGGCCTGACCTTGAAGCTTCCATCAGTGGTGTGTTGAAAATAAAAACAATTTCTAGGTTATGTGGATATTTTATCAACTTGAGAAAATCCAATTTGTGTAAGCAGGTCTCTCACTAAATGCAAAGAAGTCTTGAATGCTGGCATTTATTTTCATTGCTATTTCTGGACTGGAGGAGATACTAATTGTTCCTGGATAATGTTAGTCAGGAACTGTTTAAATCCCTAAGAATGAATGAGTTTTCTAAACCAGACATCTTAGAGTGGTATTACAGCTACTTGCATTTACTACCCCTCTCTGACTTGAGTAGAAATAACCTCCTACAACAGAGATTAGCACAAGGTGCTACAATGACAGCTTGTCTGTATCTGCTTTCACTGTGGATGACTTGCATGTACCTCACAGACAGGGCATGTGCGAGGTACTCATACATTTTTATTGAATGACAGAAACCACAGACTTGTTAACAAGTTGAACAACCTGCCACCATAGCTCTAGGTTGTCCACCATGTTTAGATGATGACCCTGTTGCTAAAGACACCACATACTTTGGTTGTAGGAATCAGACATCAGTCTTGAACTGAATAGGAAACTATCCCTGTTGGCTAGCTTCTAAAGTGCTAGAAACAAGCTAGTAGGGAAGGGGGGAATAAATCAGTATTATTTTATCAGTATATTATTCAGTACTGGACCCTGCATGCCACAGTACTTACTTGTCAGTCATGATGTACCCACAGATACAATAGTGGCACTATTTATGGGAGCAACCAACTACTCTCATGATTGGAATCAAGGCCTGACCCACAGCAGAGAATTTATACTTCACACTGTAAACATGGCAAGAAATGGTGGCTAGAGAATTAATAGGTCTTATGGGTGAACCTCTCAATGTTGCTTTTTTAAATGATTATGTTGTCAAATTGCCTTCTAAATATTTATGTTTATACCCATAGATTTGTGCAGTTCCCATACTTGGTCAGAAAAACTTCTCATTGTAGGTAGTGGTTAATGAAAAGACATATTACTGATCAAAGTGCTGAGAACAAGTGACGGTGGGTGCTTGGTTGTAGATTGGTTCTCACTAGGCTCATAGGACATCATGAATGATAGCACAGAAAGAACTTAGGAGCTTGAGGATGGAGGTGAGTGCTGTGAAATGCTGTCTTCTGGACATAGACCACAGCTATGGTACACATGAACTTACGTAGCTGTGATTACCTGCATAAGACCTGCACAAGATCAAGCCAATTAAAAATTTCAGAATGAATAGGGAAGAGCCTAGGCAAGGCTTGTGAGCTGCTGCCATAGTCTTTGTGAGTTCATATATGTGTCTGTCCTGTATCATAAAAGGACTGGGAAGTAGCTTTCAGTTTACATAGACATGGCTGCACAGCTTGAATCTTTCATTTATTACTTTTGTACTCATATGTAGTAAAAAGTTCCTGGCCCAGTCTAGCCCCAAGATTGGGACCAACAGTCCCAAATAATCACACAAAGTCTTATATTAATTACATGCTACTTTGCTTATGGCTCAGGCATATTGCTAGCCAGCTTCTGCATCTAAACTCAACCCATTTTCATTAATCTGTATTGCCACAAAGCCTGCAGTTTACCTGTGTTTTGTTTTACATGTTGATTCTTAGGCAGCTGGATCACATCTCTCCTGGCTCCACCTCCTTCACCTTTATCTGTGCTTGGATTCCCTGCCTGCTTCTAAGATGCCTTGCCACAGGCTCAAAACAGTTCCTTTACTATACAATGATAATTAACAGTGTACAGAAAGACATCTCACATCACTCACAATAAGTTTATAATGATGAATGGAGCTCTTAATGGAGATAAAGATCACATACTAATAAAGAACTGTGGTAATTGGTCAGAGAAGCAGAATAATAGTTATCAAAGATGTTAATATCCTGAATTTTTGAACAGTGAATACATTAAATTACCTGGTAAAAGTAATTTTGTGGATGTAACTAAATGAGAAAGAGAAGAGATAGATGGTCATCCTGGATTATCCAGCTGTCTCTGTCTAACCATGTGAGCACAACCAGAGTTCACATCAGCCAGAGAGATGACTATAGTCTGAGAAGTGCAATGCCATTGGCTTTTAAGATGGTAGGGATGGGCCAGAGGCCAAGAAATTCATTGGCTTCTGCAAGCTGGAAAAATTGAAGAAATAAGTTCTTCCCCACAGCCCTTTCTACACACTGACTTAGCTTAGTAAAAGATCTGTCTGGATTGGATGTCAAACTAAGCCACCTTGGGACCTTGGGACCTCCTGCCCTTGCTGGGGAGGAGATAAGGAGATGGGGAGAAGAGTGAATGACTCGGAGGGGCAGGAGGGGGAAGGGAGGCTGAACAAGGGGACACATGGATTAAAAAATGACTTTTTTTCATAATAAAAACAAAAAAATGTTGGTCTCTCACTGACACACATTATTGGTAACTGGGAGCAGGCCTTTGAAAAAAATAACTCATAATTAAGTTTAAGTTTCTCCTATCAGTTTCAACAAAATTGACCCCTGTAAACTCCACCTCTATGCCATCACACCTGAGCTACCCTACCTCCTGGGATGGGTCGGTCAACTACTCCAGCCTTTCATGTGGTTCTAGGATCTCAAGTGACCAAAAATGTCCAGGGAAGTTCTTTATGGCCAATGCCTTTCTTACTATCTCCAGGCGTTTCTTTTATTCTGTCCCCTCAGTTGGAATCCCAGACTCACTTCACATGGGTACACTAGACACAATCTCAGGCAACTTTATTATTTTTTAGCTTCCAATTTCCTTTCCAATTCTCCCTATATCTAATCCATCTTCTTATGATAATTCTAGTTTCAGGATATTTTGAAGATCATGTCCAGTTCTCTAACCCCTTGGTCGTATCTTGCCCAAATTCTAGAAGCCTGTTTTCTCTGCCCATCCTAACTGCCTCTCTTATCTGAAATCATCACCAACCTTTTTCTACTCTCTTACCTCTATTTTCTGTTTCTCTCTAGTTATCACTCATTTTCTTTTCCCTTCTTACTCAACCAGACTTTCAAATGCATACCTCCTTCTTTGGTTCACGTAGGTATGCAGATTCTGCCCATTGCAGTCTGGGTCTTAGCTATTCTCTCTCCAGTTCTGTTAACAGTGCCTTAACTGGCTGACAACTAGTGGGTAACCACCTCTTTTTCAGAACACTGAATCTACCTGGCAAGCTTGAAACTGGCAATGACACTTTCATTTCCCAAACTGCTTTACCTCCCTACCTCAGCTATCCTGGCTTCTCCTAGTCTCTTTTTAACTCTATTTTTTTGTTTATTTTGGGAAATAGGAGTTTTTGGTATATAGCTCTGGTTGTCCTGGAATCCACTGGTTAGCCCAGGCTGGCCATGAGCTTGCAATGATCCTCTTGCCTCTGCCTTAGTGTGCTGAGATAAATCTTACTTTTCCATTTTTTTCTTTCTGCTTCCCTCCCTCCCTCCCTCTCTCCCTCCCTCCCATTTTCTTCCCCTTATTAGTTCCTCAAATGTGGGTTGTTCCCAGGGTTTTGCTCCCACTTTATTCTGAGTCTTTGAAATCCTTCTGGCAATATTCTCACTCAAGTATTTGTGAGTATTACTTAATTTATCTGCTTTTCTAATTGTGAGCAACATATATATTTGAGTGTTCTCTGCTTTCAGACACAAATTCACCGTTCTTTTTGTAAAGCTCCTCTAATAGCTACTCTGGTCAGACATTGTCCCCATCCACCCGATCTTCATACTAGTGTCTAAAGCACATTTCGCCTCTGTCTCTTCCTCACACACCCCAAAGCCAGTTCATCACCATTTTCCTTGATTTTTATGTAGCCCTCAAATGTCTTTGCCCCTGGTCCAGTTCAGACCTGTGTAACCTTTTTGGTTATTTATTTTTAGATTGTATCCACAGTCTGCTCACTTATCTCCTTCCTTCCAGGTTTGTGCATTTCAGTACATTCTCCATTCTGTAGAGGGAGTGATTTTCACAGGCCACAGTATCTGACTCCCCAAGTGCTGACCTCCCATTCCTCTCAACCCTCTGTGCTCCCAAACATGTTTAGAAATTTTCCATATGATTCTTGCATCCAAGCCTTTGCTAAATGTTTTTCTTCTACTTGGATATTTTCACTATAATCTGTTTTCTGCTTATTTCTTAATTTCTTGTAACTGACTTCTCCCACAATTTTTTTTTAAAGATTTAATCATGCTTCTGCCTGTTTCTCTTGATGTCCCCAAACAAATATTGTGCATCTCCTGGTACACAGTGTCCTTGTTGTCTGTTTAATACAGGTAACACACAGTCCTGCTTAATAGGTATCTTTCTTTTTACATTATTTTAATGTGTGTGTGTGTGTGTGTGTGTGTGTGTGTGTGTGTGTGTGTGTGTGTGTGTTTGAGACAGGGTTACCAAACTGACTAGACTGCTTCATCAGTGAGCTCTGGGAATCTTCTTGTCTGTCCTTTGTCTGCTCAGTGCTGGAGTCCTAGATGCATGCTGCCAGGTCTGCCTTTACAAAGGTGTTGTGAATCTGAACTCGGGTCCTGATGCTTGTGTTTCAAGCAGAGTATCAACTGATCTGTCCTCCCACTTGCCCCCTTCTCTCTTTCTCAGATTATACTTTTATTTTATTTTTAGTTATGTGCATATGTGTGTATGAATATGGATTTGAGCATGTAAGTACAAAGCCTATGGAACATTGAAGAGGGTATAAGGTACCTGGTGTGACAGATAGCTGTGAACTTCTCTATGTGGGTGCTGAAAAGCAAACTTGGGTCCTTTGCAAGAATAGCTCATGTTGTTAACTATTGACTATCTTTCTAGACACCCATATGTCTTTTTCTTAAGGGCAAGAATGGAATCTTTACATCCTTAGAATTCCAGAGCCTGATTTATATCTGTTATTCAGTAAAGTTTATCTAACATATAAAGCAAAGAAAGATTAAATGCTTTCCTTATAATACAGGAAATTTGAGGCCATCTGGTTTCTTCTTATTTTAAAGTATCTTACAATAATGAGATTTATTTGAAGGCCCAAGGAAGGTAAGAACAGAACCTCTGGGGAAAGTTTCTTTGTGGACAAGGACCCTATGTAGGACTAGCAGGGCATTAAACACATTTGGAAAGATTTCTAGGGAGGCATGGCACATAGGATTGATGGCTTTAGAGATTTCTGGAAATAATTCCTTTCTCCTCAAAATCTGAGGCCAAGATGTGAAGGTTTAATGCTGTGGGATAATGCTCTTATACATTGTAAAGATTGTCACTCAAATTGGTTTAACAAAACACTTGTTAAACCAGTAGCCAGGCAGGAAGTTGGTGGGGCGATCAGGTTAGAAGAATTCTGGGAAGAGGAAAGGTGGAGTCAAGAGAGATGCCAGCCAGCCACCAAGCAAGCAGGGTGTGTGAAAACAAAGTAATAAGCCATGAGCCACATGGCAAAGCATAAATAGAAATATGGGTTAATATAAGTGTAAGAGGTAGCCAGTAACAAGCCTGAGCTAAGGGTCAATCATTTATAATTCTGAGTCAATTATTTGGGAAGCAGTTGCAGGACAGGAAAACTCTGCTGAATGAAGGCAGACTGGGATAACACAGTCTATGAAATGATGTACATCAAGGCAAAAAGAATACACTTTCCGAAGGGATTTAAAGAACCCAAATAGGAAGACCTGTGTTCGTTACAGTACCAAGGTGGGCAAGGGTATCAATAGAGCATCCCCGGTGGTTGGGAGGAATAATAAGGATTCAGACTTATAACTAACCCTAACCCTATAGCTGCCATCAATTCTCCCTCAAAAATCACTTAAGGTGAGTAGAGTGAGTACAAACAACACATTTGCAACCTTCACTAAAAGTCAAATTTCCTAATAGCTCTTCCCAAAAGGATTGCTTCCCTTCAATCCCTTCTACACAGAGGTTCTAAATACAAGAATACAAGAATTTCAAGAGACTAGCAGGGGTACAGGGTGGTAGATCATTTCTGGAACTCTACATTTGAAAGGTAGAGGCTGAAACAAGACTACAAGTTTTGGACCAGCTGGTCTACAAAGTAAGGACCAGCCTGGCCAAACTTTGTCACAACCAACTAATCCTTATTTTGCAAAGGAGAGGAGAGAGGCAAATTTCCCCTTCATACTTCAAGGGTGAAGAAAGAGGCCCACTATGCAGATTCAGTCAGTCTGCTTGTTTCTATTTTCTTCACCCTCTCAGAGCATTGTCAACTGTTTTCTCACTCACTTTTCACACATTAAAAATAAGCTTATTTGTTAATAATGTATAAAACTTGCATATAACACTTGCAGTAAAATTTATGGTTCAAATAGTTTAGCTAGTCATATTCAGTTTCTATCATATTTTTAAATAACATCCAAATTTCTTCTCAACATTTCTTATTTCCGAAGTAACTGGACTTTGTGCAGACCCTTAAAAAGAATTCATAAAAGACAGAGAGAAAGAAAGATGGCGCCATGGAAAGAACAATATTGGGAAGCCTGAAGTCTTGATATTAACTCTGTTTCACTGGATAATTGAGGCAGATATAATCTCTCTGGGCTCAGTTTTCTGATTTGGTAATCTCAGAAAAGTGGCTCCATTTAAGATTCTTTCTGGTTTTCAAATATAAAGTTGTTATTTAGCAAAATATCCCCAACTTTTATTATTTATTTATTTGGGTGCTAAGGATTGAATGAAGAGTTTGGTGTCTGCTAAACAAATGCCCTATAGCTATGCCCCAGCCTCAGTCCTAGCTCCAGAGCCTTTTTTATTTGTTTAGTTGGAAGATAGGTTCTCACTAAATTTCCCAGGCTGCACTTGGATTGGCTATTTCATCTTCACCAGTGGTAGAGATTACAGACGTGTAGCACAGGTGCACTGACTTCTTGTAAAACAGTCTTCTCTTCATGTGTTGCATTTCCATTCTCTGAGGCAAATGTATGACTGATTTATTAATGTAGTAGTCATTTATAAAGTTACACCAGAATCAGTTACTGTTTTCTTGTGAAGCCCTCGTAGGTTATCTTATGAGCACTAGGCCCAGGTATCCGTTCTCACTCTTCTTTCATGTGTGGAGTTTCTTGTTTTCTGGGAATTCCCACTGCCTCTTTCTTTTAACCCTATGTGTGTCCTTTCAGCATGTGATCAACAATATTTGGAAAATGTTTCCAGTGGCAAAACTTTAAGATTTTGCAAGATAAAGAGAAAAAAACCAATCTCTTCAGTAAAATAAGATTTATAGGATCAAAAGATTCCTTATCATATACTATTTCGGAGCATTTAGATGTACTACTTACCAAGAAAATGTAACCATGTGACCCTGTGCCTGCTGCTCTTCAATTCTTTCTGCACACTTTATTTTTTTCTTCTGTGGGACATCTCCTAAATTCTTCTTGTGTACTCCTTAAAGTCTCTACTAGAACTGGACACCTTGGGCCCTGTTTGCTGTGGGAAGTCTTTTATAGATTTAGCATTTGCCAAAACTTCCACTTCAATAGTGTAAAGCAGGAGCTGGAGAGGTAGCTCCACAGTGAGGAGAGCGTATTCTCCTGGAGAAACTGGGTGCAGCTCCCAGCACCCATAGGGCAGCTCACAACTGCCTGTTATTCCTGTTCCAGGGAGTCTAATGCCCTTTTCTGGCCTCTAGGGTCACTGCATTCATATGGTGCACAAAACCTAATGCAGGAACACGTACATACATAAAAATGCATAAGTAAGTCTTTAAAATGTAAAGAGGCTCTCTCTGAACAAAAAGATAATAGGTATACTTTCTGTATGGTTATATGCTAATTAAAATTCTCTAAAACTCAATGAATCATTACTATTAAAGCAATTTTGTTTCTGTGCTAGCACAGCTGGTTCCTATCCCTATGTTTGATTCTTAGTATAACTTAGTACACTAGGGTGTGTACTGAGGGACTGAGGGACATTGTCTTTGCAGTTAGAATTGAAGTAGTGGCATTCTGCAAGACAATTAGACCATCTTGCTTGGCTGGGCTTCAGTACCCATGAGAACTCGCTTGACAGGACACTTGCTTATTGGGAACTTCTATCATTTCTTCATTTTTTTCCCCTTAGGTTCCAATTTCTCAAGGTCACTTATACTGATGGACACAATCATAAGATCTAATCTAAATAAATAGTCTAATTTATTTTAATCTAAATAAATAATAGTTTCCACACAATAATCTTTTATTCCACACATTAGTGCTACTCTCAGCCCATCCCAATTTGTGTTCTTTTAAGGATGGAGGTCATCTTAACTCACACACACACACACACACACACACACACACACACACACACACACACCATGACGTGTTTGTGTTTTTAAAGGCAAAAGAGAAAACATAGATGGGAAAGGTACAAAGGGAAGAGGGACATGAGGTATGCAGTTGTGCAAGGTGAAGCCCCAGGGCAGCATAGATGGGAGGAAAGCTTTGCTTCAGTGACTGATCAGGTGTGACTGTAGCTGAGAACATGAAAGACAAAGTTACAATGATCCAGGTTTCAGGGGAAATTATATCATCACAGTCGATACTTCTTTTATTTCTCAATTTCCTGAGGTCAGTTGTATACCACTTAGTAATGATTTTTTTAAAAAAAATCTCTCACATTTATCCTCTAAATGATTTAAAGAAAATGTAATCTAGTCCTTTATCACCTTTAATGAGAAGTGAATATCAACTGCCATAAATGCAAAGAGATTATTAATGCAAATGCATTGCAAGTAAAATAACTCTACTTAATTCCAGATAAATCTTGTAATTGGGCCAAAACCATGGCTGTATAGATCTGATCTTTTATACAAAGTATAGCTGGTTACTGTTGTAGAGAAGTCTAAGGCATGGTAGTATGACAATATTTTTCTCTTAATTAACAGGACTGAATGCTTATACCATTTCTACTTAGGAATCAATGTTATTCAGCATGGTCCCCAAAATGCATGTTCTATGATGAAGTTCCAGACTTAGGAAAACATTGGTCTGTTTTAATCCACACTGAAGACTGATCCTTGCAAACATAGCACTACTGGTAAATGCATACTAGTTGGACATTGCTAATTAATTCAGTAGTACAGAGTCCTTTTTCTCCTTTGCAAAATTATTGAGTAAATATATGACATAGTAGATGGCAATTTCCAGAGAAATAGAAAATGTAATTTAAGGAGTTGGGTTATAAAAAGGGACTTGGAGGCTATTGTGAGTGTTCATAGATTTTTAGGGAAGAAGATCTCCCTACAAAGGCTTGATTTCTGTACTGTCACTGCTATGATGTGGACTCATCTCAAGTCCTATGACATTACTGGCAGGTGCTGGAATCCTAGGACATTTTTATGCCCCTTTCATTATGGAGTCTATAGTAACACTTTGGGACATCATGTAAAAGTAAGTCTTGGGAAGTATGAATTACTGAAATTATTAACCATTTAGGGCAAAGTTGATGAAGGGGTCTATAAGAGCTTTTTAACATTGAAGCAAGAGGAACTTAAGTGGTATGTGAGATATAATGAAACTAACATTTAATTCAGATATTTGCTGAGTTTCCTAAAGGGGGTCCTTTCACCAGGTGAACACTAGGGGCAGGATGTGAACATAATGTGGGAACGTCTGAGTCTTCACAAAATGAGAACAGCCAGCATTCCAGAAGCAGCATTAGAAGATGTTTTGTGTGCCTGTGTATAAGAGGACGTACAGAACCAGAGTAGAACTTGATTAAAACATGCTGATTGGAGGAAACAGATAACCCAGACATGGCTGTTAGGCACATGATCTAAGAGGAGAGGGATACCAAAACAAAGTTGCTTTAGGTAGAGTACAGGTTTGGAAGGTAAGATAACACAGATGCTCTTTATTCCACCAAGTCCAAGTGTAAGCTGCTTCAGCCACTCTGGAATGCAGTATGGTGGTTTCTCAGGAACCTGGGAATCCATCTCCCCAAGGACCCAGCAATAACACTTCTGGGTGTATACCCTAAAGACTCACATTCACACTTCAAAGGCATTAGCTCAACTATGTTCATAGCAGCATTATCTGTAATAGCAAGAACCTGGAAACAACCTAGATGTCCCTCAACTGAAGAATGGATTAACAACTATGGTACATTTATACAATGGAGTACTACTCAGCAGTAAGAAAAAAATGATATCCTAAAATTTGCAGGCAAATGGATGGATTTGGAGAATATCCTTCTGAGTGAGGTCTCACAAACTCAGAAAGATAAACAGGGAATGTACTCACTCATTAGTGGACTTTTAACAAAAAATGCTAAGCGTATTCAAGCTGCAAACCACAACTACCGAGCAGCTTGGGATCTGAAACACCTTGAACTAGCACCTTGGAGCCCATTGCCTCCAGAGGAACACCTGACTCAGTCTTGATGTGGGGGGTGAGGAAAGTGGATCTGCCTGGAGTGGATGCTGAACTAAGCCCTCTTGGGACCTTGGGACCTCCTGCCCTTGCTGGGGAGGAGATTAACTGATGGGGAGAAGAGTGAATGACTGGGAGGGGTGGGAAGGGGAAGGGAGCTGAACAAAGGGATACATGGATTAAAAAAATATGACTTTTTTCATAATAGTAATAATAATAATAATAATAAAAATGCCAAAAAAGGAAGTATATTTTCTTGAGTAGACAGAGATGCCACTGAGTACACATAGTTGAACATTTTTGTTTTTGTTAGATTCATATATATATATACACATATATATGTATATATATTTGTATATGGGTGTTTTGCCTGCATGTCTTTGCACCACATATATACAGTAACCATGAAGGCTAGAAAGAGTGTCTTAGATCCCCTTAGAACTGGCATTACAAATGGTTTTTAACCACCATTTGGATGCTAGGAATTGAACCCAGGGTTTATAGAAGAACAGTCAGTCCTCTTAACCACAGACTCATCTCTTCATCCCTGAGGTGAGCTTCAAAAGTTCTACTGTAGGAAGTCATTCTTTTGCATGGAAGGCTGTGGAGTGTGAGATATACACACAAGCCATATTTAGCCAAAATATGGGGACATAACAAAGGGTACAGTATACTGGTGGTGTCTTCTGAGACTGTGACAGGCCTGAAGAGATCAGACAAAGAATGGAAATAAGAAGCCTTCTGTCAATCAATATTGGAGAGATGGCTCAGTGGTTAAGAGCACTGATTGCTTTTTTAGAGAACCCTGGTTCAATTTTCAGCACCCACATGGCAGGCACAACTGTCTGTAACTCCAAAATCTGACACCCTCACACAAACATACATGCAACAAAACATTATTTCACATAAAATAAAAATAAAAAAATAAAATTGCCTGGTTATTCTAATGAAAAATTTCATGTCATCCACCCCAGAATTTCCCTATGCCTGGCAGAATTACAGCTTTTCCAACACAGAAACTGCCTAATTTAACTCACGACAGCACTTTAAAATATGTAAGAGCAACTGTATTTGGGAAAAATTAGCATTTTCATATGACTGGTGTTCCAAAACACAGTGAATCATATTTCTGCTATATCAAATATTTATGCTTCCAACGAGCTTTTCTTGAAGATAATCAGAGCTATTGGGTGCAGGGGAGAAGCAACGGCCTGGCCTAGTGGTTGAGAACACAGTCTGTGGTGACAAAGAGATGCATTTAAATTTGATTTCCATTCTTTAGAGACTGTGTGGTGCAGGACAAGTCACTTAGCTTTACTGAACTCTGGTCATGTACTATGTCCACAGGGACACCTCTAGCATTTACCCTATAAAGCTTGCTGTCAGAATTAAATAATATATACCACTTAGCAGTGTGCTTGGCACATGTAAGTCCTCCAAAAATGCTAGCCATTATTATGAAGAACCTATGTGTACTTACTGCTATCAAAGATTATTGAATGGTAAAATGTAAAAAAACAATGTGCAATTTTTTTTACCTGTGCCATAAAAGAGATAATATTCCTCTTAAATTGTGGGTCAAGTGTCAGTCATTCATTTAAATATATTTATTGTGTGTCTTTAGCCACTGGTGACACAAAAGTAACTAAGAAATTCTCTGGTCCTCCTATTACATGGAGTCTAGTAGCACACCACCATAAATTGTATTCATACAGCACTATGTCATGGGTGTCACTCTAGAGAGGAACACAAGTGACACTGTGGCCAGATATTGGAGTTAAGCATCCTCTGCACTTCAGTTACCATATTACCAACAGCCATCCATCTATCACCACAACATAGGTGGTGAGCTAAAAAAAAACATTAAAAAATATGCCATGAGAGGTTTTTAGTCCTCACCTAGACTTCTTGGAAAGAGATTTTTGTTTGGTTTGTTTGTTTGGGATTTTTTTGTCTTTTCTTGAACACATCTGTGCTGGGGTGTTACTAACATGCATATCTAACATGGTCAAATATTTGGTTCACACAAAGCTTTTCCATCTCACACAATTCAAAGTAATAATAAAAAAGTTGTTCTCAGGTATTCTAGAATTTAAGAACAGAGGAGTTCTTCTCTAGATTTTAACATCATATTCTTTCACATGTGGTTGGAAATTTGACTGAAAGTTGAGAAACTTATTCAAACTCTTATTATTTTATTGTAATTTTGAAGAAAGAATAATGATTTTTTTTTGAGTTCTGAGAAGAATCCTAGCAGTGACTTTGGGGGAGATAAACATCTTCATCCTGTAACCAAGGACTGACAGGAGTAGATGCAAATAGAAAACTGGAAATCCAGCAACTGGGCAGGATGAATCTTCCTATGAACAGAGAGGGAAACTGAACATACACCCCAAGGCTACAGGATAAGGTTGGAATAATAACGAAATAATAAAGGAACAATAATAAAGACAATAACAATGGAATGATCTGAACTGTTATCATCCTCCTTGGGGCACAGTCATTATATGTGCCTGATTATTGCTCAACAGCCAGCTTTATCAGTGGAAGAGGTTCTCCCTCTCACCTGTAATCATGGAGATCAGAGTGTGTCTCTGCCTTCAAGGAGCTCACAATCTTTTGAGGAAAATAAACAAAATAGAAGCCCTTTAGCAGGAGAGGAAGATGGTCACATGTTAGACTAAAAGATGCTTAGTCAGGGCTCACATCAGAATCACCCTGGGAACTCTACTCCCATGACCACCAAGTTAGTTCATACATGTGAAGCCAGAATTCAAAAAATCCACCACTTGATGATCAAGTACCCATGTATTGAGTCATGTTGTAAATGTTTGCTCTCCAGGGTTCCTTGAAGGTTCATAACAAGATGTGGTTGAAAAGAAGGGTAATCCTAAGGAATTGGATGTATACTCTCAGGCCTAACTGTGACATTGTTAAGCCTACAGCACAAACTTCAAGCACAGCATGCTGTGGGGGAGCCACGGTTTGTGCTTTGCACTATGACCCAGGGGGTACAGCTGTGAGTGATAAAGGAGAAAAATCACAGTGGTAGAAGACGAGGGAGGGTTGGGATGGTGGTGCTGATGAGACCCTGTGTTCAACACTGCTGTTAGTCTGTCCTGCAGGTATGTTCTTTATAGAATGAAGCCAGACTAAAAGAGCAGATTCAAGGTTATGCTGTCTTTGGAAGCACCACAAACAAAGCCAGAGATGTGTTCCATATCACCACTTCCTTCCCTATCATGCTTTCTTTCTTACATTCATTTTATTGATATGTAATCAACACACTAGAAATTTATTTATTTAAATCATAGAATTAAACAGAACCAGTTATCTTATACCATTTAAAAGGACAATACATCCACCAAGGGAAATGGGTTAATGAGCATTATGAGCATTGGAACACCTCTGTTCTTATCATGTGTTGGCTTTGGCCCCAGAACTCATCCAGCTGTTGGACGTCTCATTGGACTAACACACTGCTTTGGGATGCCAGTATATTAAAAGAGAAGAATATAAAAATGTCTACACCTTCTCAGACTGTGTATGACCAGGTGAATGAAAGCTGCCTGGGCCTCCTAAAGAAAGATTCCACAACAAAGGGTTGTGGGGTACAATGCCTTTAACTGCAGAACTAGAAGGCAAGGGCAGGTAGATTTTGTGAGTTCAAGGCTATCTATCCTACATAATGCATCTCAGACCAGCCAGGCTATGAGATACTGGAGAGAGGGGCCAGAGTGAGGAAGAGAATAAGAAGCCTCCTCCCATAAGCCAGAAGCATCTCCTGAGAAGGGCCAATGTTTATGGGATCCAAAAGTCGCTATGACTAAACATTCTTATCACATGTGTCATTTTAGATACAATTAGTGGGAATTAATCACTGAAGATATTGATAAAGGAAACAGAATCATTTAAAGTATAGATGAGCTCTCAACTGATAAAAATTGTTTTGGAAACTTGCTTTCATTAAAATCAAGCAAGTAAAAAGACAGCATCAACCTCAAATTTAGTTAGATATAAGTCTGACTGTTTTGCATAAAAGTTACAGCTGCACTGAAGAAACTGAAAATAAAATCAAGTTTGAGGATATTTCCAACAACCACCGAGGCACAGAGCAGATCTAAGAATTAGCTATGTTCATTGCTTAAAGAATAGAAATCCTAACTGACAGTGAGAATTTTTGGTTCATTGGAAGGTTGTAAAATTTCTCCTGTTAAATCCCTGTGCAAAACAGATATGGAATAGGGACTTATTTCTGAGAGAGAAATAATGTGTTCCTGGGGATTTGGACAGCAGAGAAATAGCACAGGTAAGACTGGATCAGCTTTATGTAGTATTTACTCAGACTTTGAATCTTTTAAAAATGCAATTCATCTTCATTAAACAGGTAACACAACTGCTTCAGATCCATCATTAGAACTCTCCATGAACTCAGACGACTCATGAGACTCCAGGCCTGTGTTACAGACGTCTCCACAGCTACCAGTCTCAGCAACATGAGTAGTTTTCTTACCTGAAAATTTATCATTTACCTGTTTTCTTCTTAATATTAAAAATAAATCTCTAAAGTTCCTGTGCAAATATTTATTATTCATAGATCAATTTCTAAACATAAGTAGCATGTCATGAGAAGTCAGACAATTTTTCTGCCAGATGTGGAGAGTAGTGAGGAGTGAGGGAGGAAAGTGCTGTCTTACTCACAGAATTATTTAGAACTGATCTTCCAGTTTTTGCTTAGGCTCTCTAGTGAGAAATGCATTTTCCCCTCTGGCAAGTGGATCTCATTGGGCCCTAACATCAATAGCATGCCATAATTGTTGGCTCTGTCATATATAGTCACAGTTAGTACTAAGTCATGGTAGTGGTAGTCTCTGGATGATGCCTGGTGTGGCAGGTGACTAAAACTTTAAAGGATTCTATCAGGGAAACATTTTAAAACAGTCTCCCATACCTGTATGGGTTTCATTCCTATATAGAAATCACCTATTTTATTTTCTGACTATATTGTTAATTGCAATGCTACAGAAGATGTTTGTGAATACAGTTGCCCTGGGATTGATCTTTTGAAGATTTTTTTTTAATACCAAAATGTCTGAGACACACATATAGACAGCCAAGGAACAGGGACAGATTTGCCAATAGGAAGCAGAGAAGAGAAAAGAGAATAACTGCCGTATAAATGGATAAAGTGCACACGTGTGTTAAAAGGAAGAATCTTTTTCATTAAAGAACCAAGCCATAAGGAATTTTATATTTTGTATTTCAAGTGAGTATTTTCCTAAGATAAAACATTTAGATAGCTTTTTTCTACTTGTATTTTTTTCAAATTTTTCCTCATTCAGTCTTAATACAATACAATAATTAATAGCTAAATTTGGTCCTGATTCTTAAATTCATATACTTTAGATAGTGATAAAATGATAGCATTTTATCTTATGAATTAATCTCTTAATTGTATTATTTAATCCACAGAGATTTATTAATATAAAGTAGACTCAAATTGACGATATTCTGGAGGACTTCTGTTTCTTTCAAAGTATCCATGAACTCACTGCACTGACTAAAATATCTCCAGAGGACTTACTGCTTTTTTTTTTTTTTTTTTTGACTTACTGCTTTTCAAGTATCTATCACCTCATATGTTTGACAGTTTAAATGACTTCCAAGATTTATTTGCACTTTTCTCAAGACTACTGTTCAATTATAATTTTAGCACATTAGTAGTATTTTCTATTACTAACAAATTGAGTCATCTGCATGTAAGTGTTCATATCAATGCAAACCACATGTGATTACTCAATGTTCCAGGTTTACAGGCTATTGTCACTAGCATCTTCCAGTTCATGTTTCATCGTCATAGTGGAAACAGTACACATGGTCAGTCACACTCACACAACCAACATCGAGCTGTCTGAGAGAGAGAGCTGTCTTCTATTTCAGTCTGTCGTACCCCAGAGAAACCTGGAATACTTCTTTGTACCCACAGCCGTAACCAATGTCCTGGAGTGCTACTCTTACATTTCAGAACCAGACTTATCAGCAATGGACTGTAGCTTTGGGATCAATACTCATTTCCATCCTTAGATCTGCCCATTGCTTTTTGAAGCTGATAAAATTCACATTCCCTGGTCGCTCAGTTATTATGAACTTTAGGCAAATGATGCAGAGAGTTTAGCACTCTATATCCAAACTTGCCTATTTTGTTTTCTTCTCATACAAAAACTCAACTTTTATTTAGTTCCAATTCTATGAGATGTCCTGGTCAATTTATTATATTATTCACATATTCGTGTATCCACAGCAACAGCCAGCTTTAGCTCTTAAGTATTGGAGGCCCTCAATAAATATTTGTTAGACTGAATGAAATCAAGTTGAATCCTATTTATGGATTGTTCCACTTACTGTGGTGGCACGTACTATAACCCACAGAAGAATTTTCCAAAAGTGGTGCCACTCCATCAGGAAAGACTGCATCTAGAGCATAATAAGCAAAGATGTGGCCCTAACTCAGACCTCTGAACATCAGTAAGGAGCCCGTAACAGTGGTATGGGAAAGATTTTAATGTAATCATAACTCCTGATTCTACAAGATAATCTCTACCATTCGGTAGTCTCTGTTATAAAATAAGAATAGTCAAATCATGTTCTTAAAGGATCCAGCATGGTAGTGTGTATAAAGTTTTATGCCTGACACATAATAAGTGAATGGTAGTTATTGTCATTACGATTGGTCAGTTTCTTTGGCTAGAATACCAGTTAATGCAAGCACATTTTCTTAACACCCAAATATGAATTTCTTTACTGAATGAAAAATTTTAGTTTTTTTTTTTTAACTCAGCCACCTTTGTCTATTCAGGTGGCTATAGTAGAAAATTGGACTTGCAGATTTGACATATGTTAACCCCTGCATCCTGGTTATTATGTAATAGTCTCTTGTATGTCCTTCATTGATAGAAGGTCCAAAGAGGCTTTCTGGAGTCTTGGTAAGGGTTTGAACCCAGTTCTAAGGGTTTCATTTCTGTTACCTGATAACCTCCTGGGACTCACTTTAGAGTGTCAGCTTTATAGAATTAATGAGTCCACACAGTTAGCGTTGTTTCTAGGTGTAGCTGGTATAGTATCTCCAGAGGAAATTTTCAGGTGAGATAACTGAGTGGAAAGATCTACCCTGGGTGTGGCTGTGCATCATACAGTCACCCACAGGTCCAGATAGAATGGAGAAGCAAGTAAAAAGTGAATCCATGTCTTGTTTGCCTGTCTCTTTGCAGGAGCCTGAACACACTTATTATCCTGCTCTCAGACATCTGTTTTTCATCTGTGACATTCGCATCCTTGAATTCTTGGGCTTTTTCCCTTGCGCTGGTTAAAGTAAAATGACTGCTTTCCTGGTTTCAAGGACTCTGGGTGCAGAATGAGCTATACCATGGCTTGCCTTCCTTCCTTTGCTCCCTTCCTTCCTTTCTTCCTCCCTCCCTTCCTTCCCTTCTCTTTTTCTCCTTCCCTCCTTCCCTCCTTCCATCTGTCTATCCTGTTGGACTTCTCTCTTAAGAACCCTGACAATCGTACATCAGGGTTGATAGTTTTAAGATAGGAGTTTTAGGGGCAGACAAGCATTCCTTCTCTAGCACTAGCTGACTTCATTTGTATTGATTCAGTCTTGTATACAGAGTGCTATATTCAGTGGGCTGAAACATGTCCCAGGAATCTTCCAATCAGATTTCTGGCTAGAAATTCAGTTAGAGTGGATCAAGTTAGATTAGAAAGATCATACCAAAAGTCACTCCTTCCTCCCAAACAAACTATAAAAAAAAACAAGAACATACAAACTAAGAAAACCCCCCTACTATAGCAAAATTCAAGACATACAAAATGACCTTGACTCTCATAGTATTAAACTATTTTTCAAGGTGAAAGCACAAAGAAAATTCATTTTAAGATCAATGGGCAGTATACAATAGTATGCAAAGTTTCAGAAATTTATTACTGATTAATTGTTATCAGCCAGAGAAAGTCACATCATGAGAAAATTTACAGTGTCATCTGTGAAGGGCTTTGGGATAGAATCCAGATAAAGAGAATAAGTCAGCACCACTCTACAGCAGCTCACAATCACACCACCAGACCCCTGGTGTTTCTGGAAAGGAGGGTGCCTGTGGACCTGGTGAGCTAGGCTTTGGTGTTCACTCCTCAGCACACTATGTCAGTGACATCAGATGCTGGCACAATACAGATGGACTTGCTGACATATAGAATGTGCAGTGATTTCGGACTTTTAATTTGTAAACTACCTTAAGGCTGCCAAGGAGTGTGGTGTGAATCAGTAAGGCTTAGCCAAGGGAAAGTTTGACTGAAAAGGGAAATTAAGACTAGGTAAGCTTATTACTTCTAGTCAGATGTGTATTGCACAGTACACTGGGCTCAGCGGCAGTTTTATACCCAACCAGGAATCAGTCCTAGGGTAGGGGAAAGCTTTGTGAAGGTTGCTCAGCTGTTAGGAGGCAGGATACAATTCCAAGTCACCCTTCCCATGAGAGATGACAAAAGGACTTAAGTCTACTTAGGCTGAAGACATTCAATGTTTTATAACCTTAAAACAGTAAAATATCAAGAGAGACTATGCCTGGGATTTTAGTAGATTTTCTGTGGCTGTCTTCTAGCCCAAAGGCCAGACTCTGGCTCTAGCTCAAAGAGTGTAAAGTCTCAGAATGTGAAATGTTGTTCCTCTTGGGGTAAGATATTGCAAAAACATGTATAAACCATAATCTGGTTGTTATTTTGAATTTAATATCAAAACAACATGATAAAAAACACTGTATACTGAGCTTGGGAGTGGGAAAGAACCTTATAACAAAGAAATGATACATATAAATAATCAAAATCATACATGGATTAATATTCAGTGAGGCATCACCAAAGTACATGTGAACAATGACCCACCAAATGTGCAGAGTAACACTATAAAATGTGAGTCATTCTTACTCCCTTTCACAGAGGGAGAGATAAAACAGAGAGCAGTGTCCACAGTCACACAGCCAAGGAGAAGCAAAGCAGTGAGATGAAACAGCAGCTTCATTTCTTCTACTTTATATTTAATAAAGACCATGATGTAAAAAGAGACTAAGAAAGATGAAAAATTAGAAAATAGTCATTTCTTCATTATATTTGTGACATTGTAACTAGAATAAAAACATGATGTTTATAAAATACTTTAATATTTACATGAAAATTTTATAAAAGGAATTAATTTTTAATTTTTTTTGTTGTGAATAAAGTCACAGTTTCTATCTGTGTATATCCTTAGTCAAGGTCCCTTTCCCCTCCCACCCCCTCAGGTCACTCTCTCTTCTCCACATCTCCCCATCTCCTCCACAGCATGGGCAGGAGGTCTCAAGGTCCCAATGTCCCATTGTAAAAGGGATTACTTTTAGGTAGTGTATAGGCTTCATAGAAATAGCCAAGAGATAAATTTGTTCTGAGAGGAAGACATACTTGCCCACCTCTACTTGCCCTCTGGGAAATACAATCTCATGGAGCCCCCAGTGGTATTTCAGTCACACCAGAAGACCTAAACACTTCAGCTTCATGCATGAGGAAAGTCCAGAGCACTCCGAAGAAAATGTCTATGGGAGTAGGTAAAAAAGCAAACCTCTGGGTCACCACTTGGCTAACTTGGAGCTGTCCGAGGTTCTGACTGAACTCTACTGCTTTTCTGACTTCCCCACTTGTAGCGGGGTGGGTTGGGTTCACATCTTCATTTGATTGCTATCTGATACATTTTTGATGCTGCTCTGAAATTAAGTTCTGAGGTTCTGTTAACCAGTGGCTCTGTCCTAGGAAACAGAGGAATGGGGGAATAACTTGCCAAGATGTCCAGGTCCCTAGGGTCAGTCATGGCAGTCCCTGATCAGAAGCTGCTGTGTCTGAGAGTGGAAGAGACAGGGAACTGGGTAGTTCTGTAGAAGAGAAGGTGGCTGGCAAGCAGGACACATTATGAAGATTAGCTGACCATAACCAGCAAGAATATCCTTGTGGAGATCGATGCACTTCAAAATAAACCGTCTTATTTTCACTCTCTTTCCTGGGAGAATTTAGTTCTAAAAATAGGATTTTCTGATTTAAAATAATCTTTTTGAGTAATTATATTGCCAAGGGGGAGAAGGCATACAAGGTCCCCTATACTATCATCAATGCTGTAACTAGTATTATTGCTAATTTTATTACAAAAAATATGGTAGATTCTGCATTAAAAATATTTTGATAGCATTACCAAAGCCTATTTGGGCAAAGAAAGCCTACATAATGTGAGGAGCTTGGTGTGTGGGACTTAAAAGAAGGGAGCATCCATGCCTCTAAGAGGAGGACTGTATCCTTGTAGAGTTAGCCTCTGCATACAGATTCACCAGCAAACCAAATCAGAGCTGAGAAAGAAAACCAACAGAGAGCTATTCAATACAAGATTGACAGCAATTGGAAAGATGCCAGTATTATTCAAACAGAAAGAAAAGCTACCCAAGAAAGAAAGAAATACAAATCTATGCTTTTCCTCAGCTCAAAGGAAATAAAAGCTCTCTAAAGCTAATTTTGTTTGCATAATTACAAAACATCTGTTTTCCTCTGGATTCTAAGTCAACAGTGATTTTCCAGAATGCCTCAAAACAAGAATGAGTATGTGGAGAAATGTGAGTGTGTGTGTCTGTGTGCATAAGGCCTGGGTTGAGTTTACCCACATCATTCAAATCTACTAAGAAATACTTTGATTAGCGCATCATATTCTGCAGTCTTTTGAAAAGGTCAAGGTCTATAGCAAGGCTAAATATAACCCAGTGAGGGAGCAAGCAAAAACAATATTTTTTTGGGGGGCTGTTTCATACTGTTTAAAAGATAAGGACTTTTTTTGAGAAGATTTTATTTTTCATTATAAAATGTTTAATTGAAAAAAAAGAGGTATCAAGGCCAAGTCTAACTTTTTATGCAAATAGTTTAAAAGACAAATCTATAGTGATTTCTTTTGTTTTGAAAAAGTCATAAAATGATGCTGTGTGTGCTCCTCTGTTCTCTTTTTTCCCTAAGAAACTTAAGTCATTTTCATAAGATTCAATACAGCTGGCAATTTTATGCTGTTTTGTGAGAAGGAAGGGCAGTGTGACCTTCCTAACACACAGAAATGGCCAGGATACTTTTTACTTAACTCCCCAGTAGCAGACTCACAGTGGTCTTCAGGTGAAGATCCAAACCCTTTGCTCTGCAATAGCAGCTTTCTGTTCCTGTCTGTTGATGTCCCCAGATCTTCCCCCATTGTTTTTCTTCCACTGACTCTGTGGTCCTTCACATGCCCCATGATGTGAGTGCATGCCTTTCAACAATGTCCCCTGCACAATGTCTGCTGACTGTGTCCCACTCTTGAGCTCTTAGTCCCTCTAATCACTTGATTGCCTTGTCCCACATTTTATTCTTCCTACAAGGGCAAAAGGAATTGCTGTGATAGTTAATTTTGTGGGTCAATTTAGCTGGGCAATGGTGTCAAGATACTTGTTCAAATATTATTTTGGATATCTCTGTCAAGATTTGGAGGGATGAGATTAAGATTTTAGTTGTTAGACTTTGAGCAAAGCTGATTTGTTTCTGTAAATGTATTGATTTACTGTGATAAAACACAAGAAAGATATGACTGGAGAAAAGAATAATTTCAGGGTGCAGACTATCATAGCAGGAGAAGAAATAGTGGAATTTTGAAAACTCACAGCTGTGACAACAGGAATATTCTTAAAGAAGAAACAAGTAGCTAAGAAATATCTTTTTAAATGTTTATTGTCTCTGGCAATGGGGATATGCAAATAGAAACAACTTTGATATTTCATCTTATCATTAAAATAATCAAATACCAACAAGCCTACCAATAAAAAAAAGCTAGAAATGGTGTGGGGAAAAGGAAACTTCATTTACCATTGATGAGATTGCAAACTGGTGTAGTCTTTATAAAAATCAATGTAGAGAATTCTTAAAAGCTATTAAAATTGCAAAAATAAATTGTGAATTTGCTTCATGTTACATTTAAATGTTGAATAAAAATACTCATTGGGACCAAAGTGACACTTTAAAAATACTTATTTATTTATTATGTATACAGGGTTCTGCCTGCATGTATGCAGATCATATTACAGATGGTTGTGAGCCAACATATGGTTCCTGGGAATTGAATTCAGGACCTGGAGGAGCAGCCAGTGCTCTTAACCTCTGATCCACCTCTCCAGGACCAAAGTGACACTTTAAAATGTATGAATCTCTTAAGCTTTAACTTTAGTGAATTGTGTACATTTTTATATTTGCTTATTTGCATCTCATACATATGAAAAGTCATATTGTGTCACTTTTCTAGACTTGAAGTAGGTGGAATTTATCTACTAATTACTGTAAAAACAAAGGAATATTTTCTTTTGTGTAAAAATATGAGCCTGTAGATGTTTGTTCTACTACTTTTCATAAGATTCATTCACTGTATCTAATGATACCATCACCAGATAGCATAACTTACTTATACAGAAGGCACATGTGGGAAAACTGCTTTTAGATTTAAGGGGCATCCATAAGGCTCACTCCAGAAGTACAGAACAATTAAGAAATTATATTCTTTATGGTTCCTGTGTTCCCAAGCCCAGCTCCAAATGGAGGATACTCAACTGTGAAGCACTTGTGATATATCCTTAGAGTATTTTGAAGCAACCAATTTAGCCCTCTAGACTTTCAGATGAAAAGATAAATTTCACCAGAAAGCAAGGTGATCAACTAATGTGAACTAAACATAAAGCAATCATTTATTGGAAGCTTGCCAAAACTTTGTGCCAGAAAACCTGACAGTTTTTTTCACTAAGTCCCTTAACAGCTTGCAGAGATGAATACAAGTTTTAGAAAAAAGAAACTGAGGCTCAGAGTAATAAGCAAGGTCACACCATTGTCTAAAAATGGTCATGAACAGGCCATGATGCCAGCATCTGAACTCTGTTTTCCAATTTCAAAGCCTGGGCTTCCCCCCGCCCCCAAATACAACAGCAAGGTTTATTGTCAGCTCAATACAAGCCTAGGCAAGGAGCTTGTCCCCCACACTGCACTCGCACCCCATGAGTGCAGTTCAGGGAGGAGCTGAGCACCCAAGTCACACAAGCTTTTTATAGGCCAAGACCACAAGGCAGGGTTACTTGGGGTCAAGGCTGCAGGTGTGCTCTTGATGAACTCATGCTTAGGGACTTTTTACAGCTTAACATTCCTGGACCCCACCTGGGTGGTGTGGTTGGCAGGTTTTTACTGCCTGAGGGGTGGACCATCCGGATGTCCTTAGATAAGCACCTGCCAAGAATGTGAAGCTGAACTCTATTTTAGTACAAAATGGCTACTAGAATACAAAATGGGGTTTCTTGAACTAAGTTTATTCTCTTCATTTCCCCATTTTCTTTTTGGTTACTGTCCCAATCATGGGACTCTGGCAATATGCTCATAGAAGTAGTCTATCTGGAAGATGGTCTTGTGCTCACACTTGCATGGCCAAACTGATCTTCAAGGTCTCACAGGAGCAGCTGGGACCTAACTTACAAAGCCAAACTCTAGGCTGTAGGAACCTTTTGGCTTCCACGAAAAGATTTGTCTCCTATGCCAGAAGGTTTCCGTTTAACTTAGCATTTCAACCTGTTATGGGCCAGGAATAATGGGAGTAGTTTCTCTATATTACTGCTTCAAGCTGACACTGGGGTGTTGTTGTTAGCACCCAAAAAGGTTGAAAAGCTAGTAAAGGAACCAGGCTCCAGGTCTTCTGTCAGGGGAATGTAGCTGTCTGACCCAGTAGCCGAGAGACAGGAAACAACCCATATTGGTAGAACTGGTCCACACATTTCCAGCAAGTCCAGAGCTCCTATTCAAGTGGAAATCTATTGAGATACATTAAAACTGAGAGCAAAAGTTAGAATTAAATTCTTGGGCCCAGTCTTAGTAATTTGGGAAGAGCAAGAGTCCCCAAACCAGAAGAGAAAAGTATCATCCTTAGAAACAGACAGGTGGGAAAAACTTAGGCTGTACTTATCTGGAATCCTTTTGGCCTCTGTGAAGTGGATCCAAATTCTATGATTCTCTGAAGCTCATACAAATTACAAAAAGACATAAGAGTTTTAGTTATATTAGTATTACCAATAATGCTTTATAAAATGAGCTTGAAAGCTGGCTATCACCTTGTAGAATGAACTGATTGTCTGATTCTACCAAGCTGACAAAATTATAACTAGCTTAGCTGTCAATACTTGCAGAGATCTGAGAAGGATAAATTATACCTAATTGCAGACTGAGCAGCTTTTGAATCTACTAAAAACAACAGAGACTAGTCCATACCCAGTTAGCCATACCCAGGTCTCCTCCTAGTTGAAGGCAGAAGTATCCAAACTGCATCCATCTTCAGCTGCCAGGCCTTTAAGGTGGGAGCTTTTCCCTACAGTAGAGTGATATATAGGACAAAGCCTGGGCTTTCATAGCTTATCTCTGGAAGACTCCAACTCTTCCTATAGGTGATGATCTCTGCATGATTTCCTACACTTTCACAGTGTTACTGAGGATATTAGCATAGTGAGAATTTGTGCAATAACCAAAATCTACATAGTCACATAGTGATGGACCCACAGTTAAGAGAACAACCCTCATATTAGTTATGTGATCAACTATTTCGCATTCTTTTGAATGTGTTTTTGTTTTTTCCCTCCTACAGTACTGGTGGCTTACAAACATGCACTAAATAATTTATATTTATAAGTAGTTAGCAGTCATTTTGGCTACATATCAAGGATCTTTACAAGATAAGTTAGCTTACTAATTAATTTAATGCTAGATTAAATATTTTATTGTGGATCTGTGTGTTTCTATTGTGATATACAATTAAATACAAACTAAAAATTAAGTGTTAAATCAAATCCTATGGTCCATTATTTCTCTGAAAGTCAGATTCTACACAGTATATATCTACTAAAGACCGATTAATACATTCTTGTCAGCTAAAGGATTTATATTGCTACATCACATAAACCAGTAGTTTGGAACTAGGCTCTGAAATAAAAACTTAGCTTGCTACTATCAGGGGAAATTTTCTATCTGTTTGCTTTTTATTTCAACATCCTAAGGTTTGTAGCCCACTGTGGACCCATGGGCACCACAATACTTTAAATATGTGTGTTTGAATAGTTTCACATGAGCTTGAACAGAAAGATGCCTGTCCATTCATAGAAGAAGAAGCATTGCTGTGGACTAAGTTTCCTTGTCTTTCTGGGAAGCAGCCTGAGGGAAGGCAGGAGGCTGATCTGTGAAGGGATTGTTTCCTTACTTTTTGACAGTTTAAATAGGCTTATAGAAACACCACACTCCAATCAAAGGATAAGAAGCAGGAGCTGCTGATTAGAAAGATTAATCGATAAGCTAAGTAAGCCATTGTCCTCAGCACACAGTGTCTGAAAGGGCTGCTCATAGTAGTGGGGGAAGGAGGGTTGCATGGTCCTCAATATTCAGCCAGTGCAAATTCACCTTGTTGGTGGGAACAGCAGGGAAGCATATAATAAATCACGTCTATAACAAGCCACACAGAGGCAAGATGCAGGATGCCACAGTAGGTGCTTGCTGTCTGACTAAGAGGGTTGTGACTGTGGATAAGGATGTCTTTAATAGGAATAATGAAAGGAAGATAGTTTTCACATTACTCAGTTGACTCTAATTAAACTAAAGTAAACTAACTAAACTAAAAATTGAATAACCGTAAAGGTAAAAAATAATTTATAGCATGATAAGGAGCAAAAAAGACACAAAGGCTTGAATTCAAGATGCAATGAGGGAATTTCTATTTTTGTTTAAATCTCAATGGACAAACTGTTAAGTTTTATCTAATTAATCTGACTCAGAAATCCTAAATTTGGCACAAATGTTGCTGTCCTTTATGAAGGAAAATATACTTTTTAGAAAGATTCTTTCTTGACTTTGAGAGTCTGCTTTTGCATTGTTTTTAGTTAGCCTTGCTTCCTGCAAGGAGTAGGAAGAGAATCCTATTTTAAGGAGCCCCAACTGTCTCCTTTGGGTCCAGTCACTTCCCATGTAAAAGATGCATTACTTTTCTTCTAAAATAATTTTTATGAGCACATTGGAAATCCAGTGTGCCAAGAGTGAGAGATGGGGAACTGGCCTACAATAGACCATTTCTGTCTTTGTCAAGAGGTCTCATCACTGATACACACCCATCATGTCTCAGCTAAAAGTCCTGCTTGTCCTAGAGAAAGCAGAAGGGAATGATTCAGGGCTCCAGGTTAATGGGAAAAGAAGATGTTACATTTCAGAAGGAGAAAACAGATGTTCCATTCAAATGCACTTGACCCTGAGATTTTCTGAATTCCTGTCCTTGATGATCTTGTGGTTTGTCTAATCTCCATGTATTAAAAAGTATTTTGTATTGCATGACACATAGCTCACATCCTAAGGTGGGCCTGCTGCCTCACAATTTCCTCTCCAAATCTACCAATGTGAGTTGACTATTTGAGTTACTTCAAGTCTTATAAACATTTGACCTTCAAATCTATTGAAATTATTACTTAAAGGAATTGTAATTCTCCTGAGTGCAGATGCTTTATGACACCCCACTCCAAGCTTGTGGTTCTATTATACTGATTTCTAAGTTGTTCTGAATGGTTCGTAACTTAGCTGGAGAATTAAAACATGGTACCCACACCTGTGGATTGAATGAATTATAATGAACTTTGGACACCAATTAATATTTATAGGCTCCTCCAGTGGGGAAAAAGGATACCAAAGGAAGCAACATCATTGCCTCTTATAGCCCAGTGCCATTCCCTGAGAGGAGGAAAGACTGATTTCTGACTGGGAACCATGTTGTCTCAACTGAAATTGTGCACTGGAAAAGATTGAGTCGTGGTCTTCATTATCAGAACACACTCTGAACAGGCTTAGCTTGAGAAAAAACAGACTCAGCCTGAGATGAGATCTCAGATTTTGTTTTCATTGTAGTTCTCATACCTGCTTCTGATCATTATGGCTGCACCAGGCTGACTGACTCTTAGGTTGTTAGAAATGCTGCTCTCTTTAGGACTTTGAAAACAAGTAGAAGGCTACATTTTTCACTAGTTGTATTGCTTTAGGGAAACAAATGTAAAAAGAAATGATCCAGAGCATCAGATATCCCAGCTGCCTCCTGCTTTGAAGGACATCACTGCTCCATCCTGGTACTTGTTTACCAGGAAGAAAACCTTGAGTCAAGAACTAGCTTAGTCGCTGAGTAGCTACACTGAGACAACCACTTGACTACTCTTTTTCCTGACTCTCAAGGCATACTCTGGTTTTGTGAGTTAACTTAAAGTTGGATCATCAGAGAGAAAGGAGCCTCTGCTGAGGGAATGCCTCCATGAGATCCAGCTGTAGGGCATTTTCTCAATTAGTGATCAATGATGGAGGGCCCAGCCCATAGTGGGTGGGACCATTCCTGGGCTGTTGGTCCTGGATTCTATAAAAACTCAGTCTGAGCAAGTCACAAGAGGCAAGCCAGTAGGCATCTGCTTTCCATGACTTCTGCATCAGCTCCTGCCTCCAGGATCCTGGCCTGACTTCCTTCAGTGATGGGCAGCAATGCTGAAGTGTAAGCTGAATAAACCCTTTCTCCCCCAACTTGCTCTTTGGTCATGCTGTTTGATCACAGCAATCAGAGCCCCCACTAAGACACCCTCAGATATACTGTATCTCCACCATATCCCTCTGGAGTCTCTTTTTTTCCTTATCACCTATAATGTGCTTCTCTCCTCCTACCCACTAGGCTTTCTCCCCAGGGAAACCTGTTAATTCCTATGGTTTAAATACCACCTATTTTTGTTTTAAATATGCATTGCTCTCCTCTAGGAGTCACTTTGAAGATCATTCATTTACTTCTTTTTTTTAAGTGGAGAATTTGTGCACAGGGTATGCTTCTGTATTGTGGTTTATGACAATCTTAGCATGCTGGTCCTATTCACATTTAAACTTGATCATTTTCAACACATGTGACATAAAAGAAGGAGAAAGAAAGAAGAGAGAGCATGGGATGCAGGACAGGGCAATGTGGAAGGGGATAATTAGAAGAGTAAAGACCCTTATGTTTGAAAATTTCATGATGATATTATATTGTATGCTAACTTACATAATAATAATAATAGAATCCTTTTCAATAGCCTTGCTTTATTCATGAACACTGTCAATCTGTCAACATGTCTTCTAGACTTATTTTCACACACTATTTCACATCTTCCCTTTCCTTCTTAACTGTGTCTCATTGTTTTCCAAGGAAAAGAAAAATAGCCTTACTTTTGGCCTTTCTGAAGAATACTGAAATCAATGACCTCATTTAGAAGAATGGAAGTGGGAGTCACCCCACCAATCACTTGGTGCCATATTCCCAGTTCTGAAATAAGAATCATGTTGTCATTGCTCTCAAATAACTTATATTTCAGTGGGAAAGTGAGACAAGCAAATGACCCACTGATGTGACAGGTGGGAAAGGCAATGAGGTTTGGGTGCCACTGGGTTATTTGGAAGAGTTCTTAATAGAGCCTCGGTTAGCATGCTGGAAGTAGACTTGACTATCAGTGTGCAGGTATGTGTGAGCATGAATGCATGCATTTATATATGCATATTTGTGTATGTGGTGTGGGGATGCAGTGTACATATGAAAACAAGCACAATGATTTAGGAAACCTATTGCAGGTTTAATTAGAAAAGCAGGAAGAACAGAAGTACTTTTCAGAATGGTCCTTCAGATACTAGCTGAGAAAAAGATGAAAGCAAAACTTCTACAGAGTTATTACATCTGGTAACCAAGGCAATAGAAGATGGTATTGGCCTCAGCCCAGGGTAATGGAGATGGACAAAAGAGGAGCTGTAATTAACTGTTCTTAGTAAGTGAGTAAGTGGAACATGCCTGCATTTATAACCTCCTATAGCCTCAGTTTCCTCATCTGTAAGAGAGACATTATAACACTCAACACAGTTACACAGGAAATTTCCTATATGGAAGTGGCTAGAATACATAAGGAGTAGAAATTTGTTTCATTCCTTGCAGTTCTACAGGTCTAATGGTCCCTTTATTTCACTGTATTAAAACTTACTACCAGTGTTTCTCTGATTGGTAATGTTTCTCAACATACCTATGGGCTCAATGAAACTTCAGTGTGATGTACTGTTACGACACTATGGTGTGGCCTCTACTTCCCAAATGCCAATAGCACTACAGCTCACATCATAATATCTAGACATGTCTCCAGCAACTGCCAAACAAAACCAGCCCAGCTTGAAGCCCATTCTTCAAGACTTTTCTGTCTCTTTGACAGCCATATTTTCCCATGGAATTTCCTGGTATCGAAAACAACTTTTGTCAGGCATGGTGTACGTTCCTGTAATCTCAATCACTCAGAAAGTGGAGATAGAAGGGTGAGGAGTTCACAGTCTTCTTCAGCTATGCACTGAGTTTAAGGCTAGCCTGTGCTATATGATACCCTGACTCAAAAACAAAGAAAAAATAAAACTTTTTTTTATCACTTTCAGTCACTGGCTCCAGCAAAGAATAGTGTATTATGATATCGCACCATATAATTTTCTCATATCTTGCACAATGCTGTGGACCCAGCAGTGGGTGCCACTGGATGAATTTTCAAATGCACCCATTGTTTCTCTAGTGTAGAGACAGCAATCATAGTGTATGATTGAGTCCTCTGTGCTCAAACGTGATCTCACCATCCTTTCATAGTGGCGAAACTCTCCTTTCATACTTCTATACTTTATGAATCAAGACTCTCCCCACGCATGTACTACTACAACCATGCATAGACTTCCTTGTTGGATTGCCAACTTTGCACTTTGCAGTAAGACCCTTTCAAACACAACAGTCAGTGGTACGTCATTATTTTGTTAATTAGAGGGATCTTGAGACTATAAAGTAGAAAAGAACTTAGTTTCAGGAAAAAGAAAGCAATGTAAGTAAAATGATAGCTTTATTGAAGAATTCTTTCCTTGTTCTTTGCTCTTTGCTTCTGAGGAAGCAGAGTTAGTGAAGATGTTATTATAGACCAGAGTTTGGGAACTACTGGTTTAATTTTCTGCTGAATCATACCTGAAAAATGTTATTTTCTTCCTTAATCTGCAGCTCTTAGTTCAGGGTCCTCTGACCTCCCACCCTTAATACCCTTGTCTCATTCTTTGTTCCCAAAAGACCTTTTTAAAAATTCTAAGTCAGCATTGAAAAACTGTTTGCCTCACACCAGGGGCAATCCTTTCCTCCATTAAGCATGCTTGATTTACTTGTCATTACTCTATACAGGAACAACCATCATCATCTCCTCAACTTCACAGGAAAAAAAAAAAAAAACCTTGCATGTGATCAGTTGGTACCAAGAGTATGAGTGAGACAGCTAGACAATCTAGGATGACCATCTGTCTCTTTTTTCTTCATTCAGTTACATCTACAAAGTTACTTTTGCTAGGTAAGTTAATATAGTCATTCTAAAATTCAGGATATGAACATCTTTGATGACTATTAGTCTGCTTATTTGATCTATCCTCACAGTTCTTAATTGGTATGCAATCTTTATCTCCATTAAGAGCTCCATTCATCACTAGAAACTTACTCATGAGTACAAAAATAATAAATAGAGAATCAGGCTTTGCAGCCATATCTATGTAAGCGTCAAGCTACTTCCCAGTCCTTTTATGATACAGGACAGACACATATATGAACTCACAAAGACTGTGGCAGCAGCTCATAAGACCTGCCTAGGCTCAAACCAGACAAAATCCATGCACTAAGACAAAGACATGGGAACAAAGTTCCTCCTCTAGCAAAGAAGCTGTTTGCAACTGATAGCTGCTGAGAAGGGGAAAATTGATTTTGTTTTGTTTTTTCCAATGAAATATCACTGGATGTGTCAACCACATTCCAAGGCAGCCCACACAATTGGACTTTATTTATTTTGTATGTGTGTGTGTGCTTTTTATTTTGATTTTTGCCTTATTATTTTGTTTTTATTTTAGTTTTTAAGATAATTGGTGTTTTCCTTTTGGATATAGGGAAAAAGCATGTATTTCGGTAAGCGAAGGAGAAAGAATATAATTAAAATGTGTTGCATGAAAGAAAGTATTTTTTTTAAAAGGAAATGATGGCAAACATGTTTGCCCTGTGTACTGGCTGACCACCTTATGGAATGGATAATGAAGTTGTGACAGAATTTCACTTTGAGATACTTTCTTGGTGGCATTTGACAATGCATTGATGCTTTCCTCAGCATGTGATGTGTGCTTTCAAAGAAAACATTCATAGCCACTAAAGACATATGAGACTCAGAATCTTCTAAATTGGGCTCTAGTTTTTATAAGCTCAGCTCTGAAAATCTGAGCAACACTCATTCCCAAGTGTCAGTGTATTTATATTATGCTGAGACATTCACATTTAGACCTTCTGTGCTATATGCTAAGTACACATTTCTTTAAAGCTCCTCTTTAGCTATCTCACTGTTTAGATCCAAAAAGTTGATAGAGAGTATTTTTTAATTTAAAAATTTAAATTGATTAAATAGTGGTAACTCAGGACTTGGGTAGTTCTAGGCTTAATCAACATCACAGTGTGGAAGTACTGCCTCTGCAGAATTCATTACTAATTTTTGCCTTATTATTTTGTTTTTATTTTAGTTTTTAAGATAATTGGTGTTTTCCTTTTGGATATAGGGAAAAAGCATGTATTTGGGTAAGTGAAGGAGAAAGAATATAATTAAAATGTGTTGCATGAAAGAAAGTATTTTTTTTAAATACTTTCTTTCATGAAATGAATTCATTACTAATTTTCACTGAACTGAAACCCAAAGTTTAGAGTTTCATTTTTTTTTTCCTAGCAAGTCTCAGTAGGAACTCTTTCTGGGCTATTCTTTGGAATAATCTATAGTCTGCTGTGGCAGTTATCCAATACTCCACACTATCACTGGCTTCAGAAGACATTTAATTATCCAAGGAGAGACTTAATGGAGAGTGATTATTTATGAATAAACAGAACTATGTTCAAGTTACCCTAGATATGTTTCTTCAATGTTTTTTATCCATTTGGATATAAGCCACCATGGAAAGAGTGCTACCTCTGAATTAGGCTGGTAAAGCAATGTCACTGATGATGCACATCTATGTGTGATGCATAGGACCATTTGAGCTACACAACTGGGGAATCAAAAGCTTCTGTGTAAGTTGGGCAAATCTGACAGCTACATATGGGTTTTCATGCACCACCCTTTGGCAGTCATCAGAGCAGATAAAATAGTCAAGGATCTGAGTGATGGGACATATTCAGGCTTGCTCTGTTTCAACACATGTTCCAGAGAAGTGCAAAGTACTAGGAATATCAAATAAGGCAGAGATCCAAACAATTGAACAGGAGCAATTGACATAAAATAGGAGAAGTATCTAAAGCAAGGTTTGGCAGAATATCTTATTTATAAGTAGCCTAAAGATTCAACAATAGCCTCATTTTCTGAAAGCCCTATGTGGGAAATAGAAGTGTCAGAAGGAGCAGAAAATGTGAAAAGAAGCTGAGAGCTTTTAGAAATAATTACTGTTAACTGGAAATGTCATTCTCCCCCATACCCCCAAGTCTCTTTTTAGATTAGCAAGCAGCAGTGACCAGATGGAGGCTGTGTGTTGAAATGTCTTCTGTGACAGGGGCTAACCATTTGCAGGCATTGAGTTCTCTGGAACAGATGGATTGCCTATTTCTTGGGTTAAAGATCAATGAGGCTCATTAAAGAAACTGCAAGGGTTTACTGGATAGAACTTTTTTTAATCTTCACATTGGGAGTGACAGAAGCCTCTTACGCTACCTTAAAGAAGTCACTGCTTCTGATATGCAAGGACTATAGAAGGAGGCTGAATTCAGTGATCTTTTAAACTCTGTGGTGTTGCATGTTGTTGACATGCTTTGCCTTTTTTTGTCATGTTCTATAACAAATGTGGAATCTTGAAAGGAATTTGTGGAAGAATTTTGTGTACATAAGAATTAAAAGCTTAATTTATAAATGTTCTGAGCTGGTTCATTAATTTATAAATGCAACCATAGCTATAGCCAGTGAGCAAAGGCAAGGAGATCTTACCACCACTGTAAAAATATTAAATGAAAAGAAAAAGTTTGAGGTTGAAGCTTGGGGAGTCATGGGTCAAAGGCTGTATTTGCTGGTACCTGAGTGAGATCCAGTGACAGGAGATGAGTCAATAGCTTTCTGATGGAACTACAACTTTGATTAATATTGAGGAAGATTCAGTCATTTATTATTATTTTATAGAATGAATTGACGTAATGGTCTGGGAAAACTGTACTTAGAAGAACTTTTAAATGTCTCTGGAGATAAAATAATATGTATTAAAGTGGAGGAGAAATACTTCAAGGATGTGGGTTAGATTGAACATTTGAAAAATATAGGAATGAGCCCAAAATATTTTTCTTCTTGAGTTTTTACGTATTTGGTTCCAGATGTTTTATCAAGTGGTCTCAGTTTTGAGTCTCAAAGTTGAGGTTTTTTAAAAATTTGTATTAGTTCTTTGAAAATTTTGCATAAGGTGTTTTGATTATATTTACCCCTCTCCAACTTTTCCCAGAACCATCTTCTCTTTCTCTATCCACCTGACTTTGTGTCTTTTTTTTTTTAAATCTCATCAAATCTAACTTGTGCTGCTCATCCAGGCTTAGCTGTGTGGCCTTCTACTGGAGTGCAGTCAACCTACCAGGAACTACATTCTTAAATAAAACCAACTTTCCTCCCAGCAGCTATCAATTCCCAGTAGATCCTGGCTCGCTAGGAGTGGGGCTGCCCATCTCCCCTCTTCATGCTGGGGTTTATCTGTCTTGAGATTGTACAGGTCTTTGCCATGCTGTTGTAACTGCTGTGAGTTTGTAAGTGCAGCTTCTGTGCTGTAACCACAAGGCACTGTTTCCTTATAGTCATCTACAGACTCTGGCTCCTATATTCTCTCTGTTCTCTCTTTCTCAATGATCCTGGAGTCCTGGGAGGATAGAGTATAATATGGCCCACTTAGGGCTGAGATTCCACAGTCTCTCACTTTCTGCACCTTGATCACTTTTGGGTTTCTGTGTTAATTGCCATCTACTACAAATAAGAGCTCCTCTGATGAGAGCTGAGAGATGTATTAGACTATAGGTATATGAATCTCTAGGTCCTAGGGGTTGATTTAATTTGATTTCCCATCTGTCTTATTCAACATTTTAAGTTTAGAAATTTGTAATATGTAGTTTTTACTTTGGTGCTTTACTCAACAGAGAAAAACTACATGTCTATTTTTAAAATCATGATATGCATTTGGGTTTCCCAGGTAATTATGAAAAAGACTGTGGCTATAGATGTGAGTACTGAGGGCTGGAGCTACAAAAGGAAGTAACATTCTACTCCAGTTTGTGGCAGAGCAGCCCTTGCTGTGATAACATGTACTCACATGACTGCACAAGTGGCTGAGGTATCATACCTTACTTGCCGCATGTTCCTCTCTTTCTCAGGATGGAGCTACTCTCTAATCTGCCTTTCCACAGCTTCCATTAGGTTCATGATTGTGGGTGTCATCTGTACTTTTCCCAATTCACTGTTCTCTTGTTTGAAGATTTTTTTTTCTTGTTTCTTTGGATATCTACATTTCTCCTCTGTCTTTAGCTCTCAAGACTAGTTCTGATCCTCTCTCTGTGTCTCTCTGTGTGTCACTCTCGCTCTCTCTCTTTCTTTCTGTGTGTGTGTGTGTGTGTGTGTGTGCGCGTGCGCGCGCGCGTGCTTTCCTGTATGGTATGATGATATGAGTGCTTGTGTGTGTATACATATTCATATGTTTGTGGTATACTAAAAGACCAGAAGTTGACATCACTTGTTATTCTCTATTGCTTTTCTTTTCATTCTTTGAAACAGGGTCTCTCAATCAACTTAGAGCTCAAAAATTTGGTAAAATTAGCTAGTCAATGAGCCCAAAGACTTTCCTTTTCCATTTCCTGAACAGCAGTGTTCACCACAATGCCTGGCATTTAATGAACTGGGGATATGTCTTAGTTAGGGTTTCTATTGTTGTGAAGGGCACTAACCATGGCATGTCCATAGCAACTCCTGTAAAGAATTTAATTGGATGCCTTATAGCTCAGAGGTTCAGTCCTTTGTCATCATAGTGGAACATGGTGGCAGACAGGTAGACATGGTGTTAGAGAAGAAGCTGAGAATTTTGATCCACAGGCAAAAGGAAGTAAAGTAAGATACTGGGCATGGCTTGAGCATATGTGGGACTTTAAAGCCCACCTCCACAGTGACACACTTTCACCAACAAGGCCATGCCTACTCCAACAACTCCACAGCTCCTAACAGTGCCATTCCTTGTGAGCTTATGGGGGCCAGTTATATTCAAACTACCACAGGATATGACTTCACACATTAGTGAATAAGCCCCTAATGCCAAGACTAGATTAATCTTAAGGTTCATCTTCCATTTGCATGGGGATTTTCTTTGTAGCACATAAATAGCCAGACATAACATTCTGTGTCTGAAATTTAGGAGTTCTGTGGGATTTAGTATTCTAGGCTCAAAACTTATTCTCTTGCTGGCAAAACTGTTTTTTTTTTTCATATATATGCCTGAAAAGAGCTGGATGATGGAGTCGGGGTGGGGGTTTGCTGGTAGAGGAGGAGGAATGTATACAGACTTTTAAGAATTTACTGGACCATGTTCTGAGTTTTTATTCAGCTATGTAAGTCATTCAGATACTTAATGAATGTTTTTTCAGTTCCTGAATGGGCATAGAATCAAATGAAGCCAACAAACAAGTGAAGATGGAGGGAGTTGGAAGCAGTTGATTACATCACTTCAGTTACCCAGAATAAGAGAGCAATGACTATCTATACTCAGCTCATTTCTGCCTTTAATGGCATCTAGATCTGCAGGCCAGGCAATGGTGCCACCTTCAGAGCATGAATCTTTCCACTTCAATTAATTGACTGGAGACAATCCTCCATAGGCATATCCAGAAAAACCTGTCCCTCAGGGGTAGTTAGATCTTATCAAGCTGATAACTGAGATTACTCACCAGTCTCTCTTTCTTTCTTTCTAGTATACCTTCTCTTTTGTTCCCTTCCTCATATTTTCTAACCATGTTGAGGTCAAAATAAAAGTAACAGTGAAGTCAACATCATTATTTTCAGTCATAATCGTTATCATCAATGGTCTTATAATTTATTATTCCAAGCAAAAGAGAGAAATCTGGGAGCCTTATAAAAGAAGAAAAACAACTCAGGAAAAGATATTCCCTACAGAGAGAGGGATTTCTGAAGTAGTAGTGTAGAAGCTGAGTGCATAGTGCTTGCTTAAGTGACGACTAAGTGAGACTACAGAAGTGATCTATAAATACTCTGAAGGTATAAGTACCAAATAGAGTAAGTGATTATTTTGTATAGTACTTTATAGAAATAGCACCAACCAGGGAACTAAGAAAAGAAATACACTGAATTATACTGTGAACAATTACAAAAAGAATTCTTTTAACTGTGGCTCCAGGGTCCTTAACAACATCAAAACCACCTCTGATTCTTTGATAGAACTTTCTGTCATCCCGTGGTTGTCCAATCAATGTCATTAAACATTAGGCACTATAAAGGTCCAAGGATACAGAAAGGTGTATTTTTGTGTCTGAAATTTAGGAGTCCTGTGGCTCTTAGTATTGCTGGGCTCCAGCTTTCCTAGAGGTAGAAATGTGGATAGAGACAGGCCATGTGAGGGAGCCTGCACCTCAGTTACCCAAAGAGCTTTTTCCACTAATGCTCTAGCCTTCTTTTAAGATACTATCTCTTGAATTAAAACCAATAGCCACATTCTTTAGTTAGGTCTTGGGTTTCCATTTGTTCTTATAAGTCATCAAGATTGCAGATATCCACTATTAGATTTTAAGCAGAGGGATGATTAGTACTATGCTTTGAACAATCATTCTTGCTGCCAAGAGAGGAACAAAGCAACAGACTGAAAGATGTGGTGGAATGTTCTGTATGCTGTAAATAAAGTAACTGATTTGGCCTATGTAGAGCACCATAGAAGTGGGTGGAGAATCAGAGCACAAACAGGTAGGAAGAAGGGTGGAGTTAAGCCAGTCTCCATCTGACCCCCGAAGGAGGAACATGTAGAGGTACGGGGCTGAGCCATGGGCTAAGTCACGTGGCGGGAAGATAAATGGAAATGGGTTGAATTAAGATGGAAGAGCTAGCTAGTAATGTGCTTAAGATATGGGCCAAACAGTTTAAAGGATATAAGTGTATGACTTATTTCTTTGGGGGACAAAAGCCACCACGAACCAGGTTCCAACCGCCGCCGCACACCAGGTCACAAACCTCCCAGGGCCAAGCAGGTGCCCGGGAAAAACTTTCTACAACAGGAAGACATTTGGAAAGTGTTTAAATAATCCAGGAAAGAGAAGATTAGGACTTTAATTAAATTCATATCAGTATGTGTATCAGGTAGAATAAACAGGTTCAGTGATGGCTCAGTTGTAAAATTGATGTGGTAGGATATCTATATCATCCATCATTGGAATGGGAACAAACCAACAAACCTTGTTGATCAAGGTAGTTTTTTCCCAAGATTTTCTGAAACTGTTCAATCAAAGACACAGGAAAATCCAAGCAATGAGAATGGAGCTGAAGTCTGAGGAGGCTGAAAGGTATCATGCTGGCAGGCCCAAAGATAGCTAGACAAAAGCAATGGTAACTTGCTGGGACTAAATCTGGAGAAATTCTAGCAACTACTGAGATTAGATATTATCTTTATGTGCATAGATGATTGTTTAAGAAGCAAGGTAGAGATTATACACCTGTGATTAATAAAAGGAACCATAAGGAGGAGTGTAGATAGGAAGAATAGAAAGTAAATTTTCCACTTTGTTTGAGCAACATGGGGATTGAAATAAAGGTCTTTTGCAAATATTTAGATATATGAATCTAAGCTTTGAAAATCTGGACAAGAGTTAGTCATTAACAGACTACTGGTGGTTAAGTTCCTAGAATAAAGAGAGCTGCCCTGTGAGGAACAAAAGAAGAAGAATGAATTGTCATTGCACATGGATGAGTATTCAGACAGGAGTAAAGAAAAAGGCATCAAGAAATACTTCAAAGAGGAGAGACCAGAGGGCTGGAGAATAACAGTGAGATAGTATTTTTGTGGGTTCAGGAGAGGAAAGAATTTGAAAGAGTATGGCCACTTGTGTGTAATGCAGACAAAAGTCAAGATGGTAACTGTTAGTGTTATTGTTACTGCTTGTAAATACAAATCTTGATAAAAATCATTATGGGCAGAATAAATCTGTCTAATGTTGCTGGATGAAAGATATATATATATATATATATATATATATATATATATATATATGTATGTATTTACTGTGTAGACACAGTGTGACCTGGGAGAGAAGCTCCTTGGAAGAATTCTAGGAAGCTGAAGCTGATTTCCTCTTCACTAGTGCTCTCTGTGACTCATTTCTTAAGCTCAACATAATATGATTTCTTTTACTTTGGAGATTTTGTCAAAATCATAAATTACTCTATGTGCAAGGTCTATAATTCCTTTGGTGAATGTTTTATCCTCTCATACAATCCCAGTGCAAAATTAATCACCTAGTTGCCTTATTTTGAAATATGTTAAATGTCTGTGCTAGGATAATTTGTTGTAATAGCAATAATTTTCATTTTATATTTTCTATACTCTCTTACCCCTCAGGGGAAAAAAAACTGACTACAGAGAGAAAATTATTTCATGACTTTGGTTTCCAGAAGCAAAATCTCATAGAGAGTTACAATACTGAAGGGTGTGATCATACCTAAGAGGAAACATGAAAAGAGAAAGGGTTTCCCCATGATAAAAGAGAGGCCTCTATGCATACATTTGACAGAAATACAGAGACAAAGGCATGGGGACAGATTTGGTAAAAGCAAATTCAGATTATCTAAACTGAGAATAGACAGGCACATGTGGTCCATGAGCAGCAGGAACTACAAGCTCATCCCTGACAGCACCAGGAAGAACCTCAGTGGAGTTTGTATCCAGACCTCTTGGTCTTAGGATGGGTTCTTATGAACTCAAAGTCAACAATCTGCATATTGATGACACAGGTATAATATAAGGGCAGATGTCTAGTACTCAGGTAGTCTATTTTAACTAACCAAACCCCAGTAGAACCACTGTGGTAGAATGTCCTCTGTGTGTTGTAAGTAAAGTACTGTTTTGGCCTATGCTCAGCACCGTAGAAGTGGGTGGAGAATCAGAGGGCAGGCAGGTAGGAAAGGATGGAGTTAGTCAGTCTCCATCTGATCCCCGAAGAAGACAGACATGTAAGAAACAGGTGAGCCATGGGTTGCGGGCCACGTGGTGGGAAGATTAATGGAAATGGGTTGAAATAAGATGAAGGAGCTAGCTAGCAATGTGCTTAAGATATGGGCCAAACAGTTTAAAGGATATAAGCGTGTGATTCATTTCTTTGGGGGACAAAAGCCACCACAAACCAGGTTCCAACCACCACCGCGCGCCAGGTCACAAACCTGCCGGGCCCAAAACAGGTGCTGGGAAAAACCTACTACAACAAACCACCACAAGCCTAGCGCTGATGTTTGAACTTGTTAAAGTACATTGTACTGCAAAGTTTTAAACTGTTAACAGAAAAATACAGAAAGATGATGCCTCCTGTACTCCTGAGTTTATAATTCTCTGTTCACACTTATTGTACATATGCTTTGCCTCATGGATTCCTCTTTGATATACCTGAATATGACCTTTGGGGAGTCCTGGAAAATGGAATGGCTGCAAACAGGTAGGACAGGCTGCCTTTGTGGGGTCTCACTGTCTGGAACTAAATAAAAAATAGCATCCTGAAGAATCACTGAAAGTAAGATTCTCTTTTCAAGATCAGTAGCATAAGAACATCAAGCCAGAAAGTTAATCAGAATCCTCATTGTGCTAATCAGCAGAAATTTAATCCTCACATTAAGAAATAGTCAATTTAGTCCCAGTAGTCATTTCCAATCCTTATTTTACCTATTGGCTAACAGACACTGTGGGTGCCAGCTTTTGATGACTGCTGATTCTTCACTGGTGTCCTATACTTCTCTGAAGTTCTTAGTTAACAGAGCCAAACCTGTCTGGATGCCTCTTGAGATAAGAAAGTGATGTGGATGGAAGGCAAGACCCCTAATTTCTGATATAAATGAGATAAAATGAAAAGAGATGCCATAACCATCATAAAATGTCCATTGGTGGCATTTAGCTCAAGAAGCAAATGTGGGCATCCTTTGGGGCTAACTAGCACTGTGTAACTCAGGCCTCTGCAGGCTCAGCTCCAGTGTGCAGAACTTTGTTTATTTTAAAATAGAAGCAATATTTTCTTTGTTTCAGATGTGAGATAATTGTAAAGCACTTTATACTAGAAAGAGCATTATGCCCTGCCATGCAAAGAGAGCACAGATGTAAATTGATATTGTATATCATAAATTACTGTTTATTACCAGGCAAGCAAATGAGTGCCTCAGAATGTGGACTTGCTTGTACAGAGAAGGATTAAAGAATGCTTATTGTTGTGATCTAAACCCTTAAAACAAACCCCTTGGAGATAGACAGATTTTAGTGCATCTATTACTATTCCACAATTCAACGTAAAATCAGTTCTGTTTCTTAAAGCAGCTAGTAATTTATTACACAAATTATGTTGGGGTTGTCACTTGTGAATCCAGCATCATACAACTGTTAAATTTAACAAGCTGTGGTTAGGAAATGAATGAACCGTCATGAACTTCACAAATCAAATGCTCATATCTACACTGTGTTTTTCTTGAATTCTAAATGTGTTGACAACAAGCCCAGCTCCACCACTCATTGGCCTTGTCATGCTCAATTTTACAGAACAATCAAACAACCAGCCTTACATTCTGTTCACCAATTCCAGCTGTGGTGTACTGGAAATATGATTGCTGGAAGAAATCATTCCTAGACAATGTGCTGGCTATTTATAGTCATAAAGAGTCTCACAGCCTCCAAGTGCAAAGCCCATTTGGCTGCATTTGAGTTGTTGGAAAGTAGAACTAACATATCATCTAGAAGTCTGTAGACATAGTCCTTCTTTTCATTCTGCGAAATGTAAAATGACTTAGATCTAGAATTAAGGTCAAATCTCTAAGTTACAATCGCACTGATTATTATGCCTTTTACTTCTAAAATGTCTAACTCTGTTCTGTTACTATGCTACTGTGAACATTTCAAAAAAGCTTTGCCAAGCACTAGGTAAGTTAGGAAGAGAAAAACACATCCTGTCATATTCTGAGGTGGAAATCACTTGTTCAGTTTTGTTATGGCTCCTGTACCTGAATGTCCGTCTGGCTTGGGACTCCCATCTGCCATCTTTATCTTCTATGCTGACTCAGCCTTTTCTGCAATGGAGCTAAATAAATACTTTCCACCTCTACCCTGCCTCATTCTTGCTACTTTCTTGATTAGCCTATCAAATTGTAAAATTGTTCAATATGATTTTCTGTCTTCTTTAGACAACATAGTTTTGCTTGTGAGGGTACTGTAGCCAATGTCTAATTTATGTCCTTATTACAAGTCCGAGAGAATGGAGGAAAGCAAGTAGTATTGTAGGCAGTGGGAACTACCTAGCCTCAATCTCGTGTCCTAGAAAAGAAGCAAGACCTCCATGTGGTCAGAACAAAGGGACCAGGCAGTTGCAAAAGGTAACGCTAGGACATATGTGGTGTCTATTTTGTGGCCTAGGGTCTGAGCAATAGAAGCATCGTGTCTTTTCTTTATATTAATATTAAAATATATTTTGTTACAAGACATAAAATCAATACATATATTATTTTAAATGGTACAAGATGATCAGATATGGAATATAAAATATATCTCCCCAGTTTTTCAGTCATACAAGATCCTCTTCAGTTGTAATCACCTGAAACAGGTTTTTTTAAATTTTTGTTAATAAGCAATCTAAGGCATATTCCATATTTTAGCTCTTATAAACTTGTCAATTTAATATTATAATAGTGACTTCTAGCCTGAAAAGACACAGAAGTTAATTCATGTTACCAACCTATTCTCCCCTCCTCTTTAAGTGCTACCCAAAACACAAGATAATTTTAGGCCTTTTTTGTAGCCACCTTTATGTGGTGTGTTATAACCACAGCAGAGCATGCTGTCTCACTTGGAGACAGGATGGGTCATCATTTACCGACCCAGTGCTCAGGAAACATTGCAGAAAATGGGGAAAATCCAAAAGATCAGGGTATCTGCTTTGAGACTGTGTTTACTGGTGATATCAGAAGCCATCCCTATAAGGTCTCACCAACACGACCACCCAAATGTGAGCCCAACAAGGACAACACCGATGGACATAAGTGGGTGGGGAAGCCCATGAGGCCTGAACTCTGCACAAAGAGCTATAGGGGAAGGAGAAAGCTGGGAATGTGAAAGATGGTTTTCCTCAGGGAAATGTACATCATTGCCAAATGGTCAGCTCTGAAAACATACATGCACAAGGAGCATTATACAGACTCAACATGTACACATATGTGGGATATATGTGTGTGTGTTTTAGCTGTACATACTGGATATGAAGATAAGACAAAAAAAACTGTTTCAAGTAATTACAACTGAAGAGGGATTTGTATTGTATGACTGAAAAACTGGGGAGATTTATTTTATGTTCCATATCTAATCATTTTGTATGATCTAAAGTTGGCATAGGAGGTGCATAAATTAGGACCATCTCAATCACTGTTGACATCATTATGACATTTTATTGTCCTAAAAAGAGGCCTTTTATATCTAGAAAGCAGAAATAACTCCCTATGACTAGAGCTTTCTTTAACATGGTCTGCTGAAACAGGTTTAATCCTTAGCTATATAATGTTTTATGTCATTTCTCATTGGTTCTTATGTGCTGGCTATTGTTAACTTATTTGGCTCTTGGTGATCATTCTGAATGTCCTGAACAATCCTCTGCACAGAGGAAAGGTTTTTAAATTGTTTATTTGCCTGAGCTAAGAGGACAAAGACAAGAAAGGAAAAGAAAGCCTTCTATTGCACTCTGTAACTACTATTCACCAAAAGTAACTTCAATCCTCTCATTAAAACAGTTTGTGTTCCAAGAGGAAGCTAAATGACTCTATTTGCACAACTTCTAAGTCATCTTGCTCATATATATGTTTCATCCAATCATGACAACACAATTGCCTTCAAATATGTTGATAAAGTCCCTGGTGACTGTTGTACCCAAAAGAAAATCACCAGTCCCTTTGAAACAGGTAAACAGAATTTTGGTGTAAAAGACAATTACTTGTTTCCTTTGGAAAAATGTATCACAAAAAATTAAAAAGCTGTTGATTTAATCATATTACTTAATCAATTACATGAGTTCTATGTGGGGATGAAGTTCCTGGTGAATGTGTACTGTTGACATGAGCAGGACCATATGAAGAGACTCAGTACCTTAGAGCCATGGGCATAACAAAGCCTTCACCATGTCAGGCTCAGGAAAAAGGCCAAGCTTTTCCTGGGTCCCTGTGCAGATGTTGATAGTGCAAAGATTCCTGACACTCCACATGGTGAAGCCAACATGGCTCCAGCAGGCTACACCTCCCACGGAGGCACGCCCCTGGGCGTGGCTGCGTAAATCTGTGCCCACCCCCTCTCTTAAAAGAGGCTTCATGTTGCATTCTGTCTCTCCTCCTCTCCTGCTTCTTTGCTCCTGTACCTGCCTGGCAACTCTTCTAAATAAACTCTTGTGTGGTCTTCTCATGCCCAAAACCAAGAGATAATGTCTGTAGAAAAATGTGGACCACAGCTTCCTCTTCCCTGGAGTTTACAGCCTGAGATGGCTCCTGGATAGAGACGCCCCTACAGAGATTAGTTAAACTTGCCTCCCACTCATTCAGCTCTTTCTGAAAAACCTTCCTCCTCCACTGGAATCTGGGTCGCTCCTAGGGTGTATTCATCAGAATGTGTGGTCCTGTCAATTTTGTCCTTTGTATGTGTGTATATGTGTGTCTGTCCTTTTTTCATTTCCTCATTGCCCCTATCAGGTCAGGTTCAACCCAGACACGTTACAGCAGTCCTGTACTATCCTGAGAGGTTAAGGACTCTGCAATGGGCATTTTCAAAAGATGGAGAAGGCTGGAGGTCAGTATCTCTAAAGATAAACATATATAAGCTTTGATTTGTGATTTACATTTATGTAAACGTGCTTACTGAATGCTACATAAATGTGCCTTTGAATGTTAAAAGTGCAGTTTCAGCCCTTGTATCCTTTTATTTAGTTTTGTATTTATTCTAACTCTACTTCTGCCAGATGAGAAGCAGCTGAACATGCGTGCCCTCAAAAGAGCTGAACAAGAAATGAGTTTCTTTCAATCTTCAGACAATTTACTAAAGCCCAGGAGGACTGCATGGCCATTGTGAGACTGGGGTCCCTCCCTCCCTCCCTTCTTTCCTCTTAAGACAAGGTCTGACTGTGTAGTTAGGCTGGCCTGTAACTATGTAAGCCAAACTGGCTTTGAACTCACATTCTTGCTTCCACCTCTTGAGTAATGGGTTTACAAATGTACAATATTTCCTCTTGTGGCAGCCAGAACTTTCAGTTGAGTGGTCTGGTGTCCAATCTATGACCTTCCTCACCACCTCTACCCTGCTTCACTCCTCTGTTGTCTACCCTTCTCCCCAGGGATCTCCCTACACCTCTCTAAGGCTCATTATAGTGGTTTCTCTATTTAAAAATAACAGAAATACTATCGATTCTTAGTATCAGTTCCTGCCCCAACTATTAAACATTCATCTCAGATACATTGGTGCTTTACCATGTGTATACACTGCCTCTACCACATGAGATCAAGGTTTCAAGATTTACTCACTCATAAATTCTTCATCCACATAGCCCATGTCTAACAAAGACATCAGAAAGTTCTTAGAGCTGGTGCCAAGTCCTCCAGTGATATCTTACTACAATTAGAGTACAGACCCAGGCCATAGCCATGGGCCACAAGGCCCTGAGCGTCTGATCTCTGTCAGCTGCTTTAACCTCATCCCTACGTCCTCCTTCTGTAGACCAACCTTCACTCCACCCTCAGCGTGAACACACTAATCTTGCTTCTTCCTCAGTGGCTGATTTCATGCTTTTCTCCCAGTTTCTGTGATTGCAGTCCTCAGTTAGGTTTCATAGGCATTTATTTTTAATTTGGCTGTTTTTCTTTGCTTTAGAAAAACCACCCTTCCTCTACCTTGTCAATTTTGCTAGCTACTTAATAAAATTTTGGTTGTATCATTTGAGAATATAAATTTTCAAAAGTACCTGAGCTATTTCTCATGTATAATTAGAGCTGTGAGACTCTGATTAAGGGGATGAAGATAGGGCTTCTGTGGGAATACTTTAATTTTTTCTTAAATAGATAGAGAGAAATATGTTTTCTTTGTATTAGGATAAACAAACAGAGAACGTGTGTCTGGATCTTCCAACAGTGCTATTCTTCATTAAGTGGGGAAGCCAAATGTCCCCAGGTGAAAGCCCAGAAGACAAGAATCGTCAAGAGAAAATGATCCACCTGGAGAAATTCTTCTGCACCACCCCAAGGTCCAATTCCTTAATTCTTCTTTAATCACCTTATATGTTTATATGTTATGGAGCTGACAGTTTTGTTTGCTAAGTGGATTGACTTGAAGTCTTGTCAGTCATAACCAAAATTACCTCAGAGTCAAGTAAAGCCTATAGAAGCAAACGAACAAAAGCCCCCAAATCAAATTCAGGAGAGTTTTTAATAGTCATATATGCTGTTGGTCATCCTAGATCTAATACTTGATTTCATTCCATTCTGTTATGTGTTACACAATTAGAAATAAAATAGTGAGCCAGGCACGCTAGCAATCTTCTTTCTTGAGACAATTTGAAATTGTTGGGTTTGGGCACTAAAGCAGTGAGGAGCATATTGAGATTTAAGATGTGTGATACACACTGAAACACTTAAGTCTTCAGTGGGAAACAAACACCCACCCCAGCTTCCAGGGAGCATTCTGCACAAGCTGAATGAGCAGTTGCATCAGCACCTCCTTCTCTGTTCCCACAAGGATGCAGATGGCTACAGCTCCTTTGCTTCTCTAGCACACCAGCACTGCAACAGACATTCTAGGTGTGTGTGTGTGTGTGTGTGTGTGTGTGTACTATCTCTTAGTTTTCAGAAGCACTGCAGAAGCAAAAATGAGGAAGCAAATAAAAAATTTTTTAAGCAAACTGCTGGTAATAAAAAACAGCACAAATAGCTTGAAATTTAAGGCATAGAAGCTACACATTTGTGACTCAGTACAATATGAAACAAACAAAGGAAAAGTTTCTTTTTATTCTTTCATTTCCCACTTTTATTTATTTTTATAATATTTTGAAATTACAATTACATTCTGTCAGCCTCTTTCTTTGCTGTCTTCTCTCCAACCATGTACCCATCTACTCTCTAATCCAAGGCTTCCTTTTTTTTTTAACTGCGGATACATACATACAGATATGTAGACAGACAGACAGACAGACGCACACACACACACACACACACAACACCTGCATGCTAACATGGAAGGAGAAAAGCTCAGGGGACCTCAACCCTAGACAAAGAACTATGGTCAACTATGGGAATACTGAGAGAACAGAACTGGTCTTCCCTGGGGAAAGCATATCGACTACTGGTTATGTCAGCCCTGTGGTCATAGACAGTCAGATAACATACTGACTGGCACACATCTTTCTCCCACCTCCACTCCTAAATTGGTTTTAATCCTGTGCACACCTATCGAAGTCCTGGAGCAGCTACATCGGAAATATCAAGATATTAAATATTAACTATCAAATGCAGCACATTTATAGTGAGCTTGATTCCTTGAATCATTAGCTAATTGTCCTACTAATTCAGTTGCACTGAGTTGCCTGCATCTTCCTCTGGCTGGCTTCTTCACAGTCCTGGTCTGCAACTTCTCATGCTCAACACATGCTGTGTAACTTCTCCTCTTCTCTCTTGGGCCTCTGTCCCTGCCTGAAGTCTCCTCATCTAACTAACACTATTTCTAGGTTGTATTATTATCTCTAGAAACTCCTACAACAGGGAAAATAACTTTTGGAAGCATGTGATTAACAGTCATCCTCAGAAAAGTGAGCTGTTGTACACCACGGGGAGCATTTGGATCCCAGGAAGAGTTTTGCTGAGAGGTGATAAAGCAAAAGGACTACTATGCTCACACATCTCCTTCCCAATTTTTGGAATATTATGTATCTCCTTCACATTTTCAAGAAAATGCCTAAATTTAAACAGCTACAAAAAATTATATCACTATTAAAATAAAAACCTGTAATCACTCATTAATGTGTCCAGTAGAACTGTATGTGTGTGTGTGTGTATATATATATATATATATATATATATATATATATATATATATATATATATATATATATGTAAAACCATCATTCATTAAAACAAAACCAGGTCCAAGTTCTTCTTAGGGGAATTTTTCACCACTTTCTTTCTCCCTTAATTTATGTTTGCCTTCTGCTTCTCCTACTGTTATTCAAACATTTTCACCTGGAAACATTTAAAATTAGTTTCCTGAAACAATAAACAAAAGTAATGAATGGCAACTGTAAAACCATGTGGGCAGCATAACTGTACTTGGTAAATTATCACTGTCCCCAAGACACAAAATTGAGAGCAGAACATGTTGGGAGACTGTATGGGAGAGACTGGGAGGAAAATGTTGGGGTAGATCTAATCACATTCTGTTTTGTACCTCTATGAAATTCTCAGGAAAGGAAAAAAAATTTCAGATATATCAATCTGAAAAAGTTTAATTTTTCTTCTCAATGAGAAGTTACAACTGTCAATAATAAAGTATAATCAACAAACTGAGTATCCAAATAGTGTATAGATAAGCAAAACAATTTTTGAAGATGTTTAAAATATTTCAAGTAGCATCTTACTGGAAATGCAAGTCTTACTGGTACTTTTTTGTTCTCATTCATCTAGTTCATATAAACTTTGAGTATCATAACTTTTATTATTATTATTATTAGCATCAATTTGATTTGCTTTTTCCTTTTATAGACATGCACTAAAGATGGTGATCACATAAAAAAGTAGATAAACCTATTTCATCATGATGTTAATTTATTGCTTGGATATTTTAAAATTATATTCTCCAAATCATGTTGATCTACTCCTTAATAATACTAAACATTTATGTTTGTTTATCAAGTATATATATTATAATAAAGGCTAATGATATGGCTCAGTGACTAAAAGTACTTCCTGTCTGGGCAGATAATTTGAGTTTGATCCCAGGAGCCTACATATTGAAAGGAGAAAACTGACTCCAGAAAACTGTCTTCTTTTGACCTTCACAGACATGTGAGACTGGAGAACACTACGGTATATGTGACATAGAAGAATCAGGAGACTCCTGGGGAAAGGGCTAAGTTGAATGGGATGAGAGGTAAAGAGAGAAGGCAATAGTAGGTAGGTTACCTAAAACTAAAGATGTGTGAGAGAGCCTAATAGAAGCCTACTTGTCAGTGATCTAATTTCAAAATACAACTTAATTGTTTTTTATTGTTTTTAAAAAAGAGTTAGAGCAGAGTTACCCTTCAGGGTGGACAATGCCAATCTCAGAAGACACAGTTATTCAGTGAAAACCTCAGTGCAAGGCACAGGATACCTCCCTATAAGTAATTGGTCAAGGAGGCCCCCGGGGTCTTGAAAATAGCACAGGTTACTGAAATTGCCCTTGATAGCCCACCATAGCTACATGGTAAGACCCAGTTGCTAAAGATACCATACACTATGCCTTCAGGACACAGACAAGTTAATCTAAACCAACTGGGAAGATTTCTTCCTGCTGGCTGGTTTTTTTTGTTATGCTCAGATCAACGATAAAGGAGGAGGTGATGGTCTTACTCAGCAGTGGACTCAGAGTGCTACATTACCAGCCCACTAGGCCAGACATGCCAACTGGTGTAACTAATTTCTGATTGAATTTGATGCATTCTCCACAGGAGAGAATTTCATGACTGATACTGTAATTACAGTTAAAAATAATGTCTGGGGAGGTCATAGGCCCTGTGGTAGACCTGCTTTTGTCAGCTTGCTAAATCATCTTGTTGTTGAATTGTTCTGAATTGGCTGCTCTCAAATTCAGCCAGAGAAGCTCCAGTCATGACTGATCAAAGTGTTAAGAATAAAAGACTGAGACATCTTTATTAGATGCACCGCTCTTCTTCAAGGCTTAGGGAACTTTTTGAAGAGAAAACAGAGTGTATCTAAGAACTGGAAGATGTGGAAGAGTGGTCTAGAACACTATCTTCTAAGCATGATATGGCTATCAATCTCACAAATCCATAGCTGGTGTGACTCCACAAGACTGCATCAGCCAAAGTTATAGTATAGATGTGGGAGAAGCTCTCTGGGCTCTATCCCTTCCTGAGCTGATTAGGAAGTCTAGTTCAGCTGATGCGTGTCAGCGTTAGTGAGAGGCTGCCTCAGAAAGTAAAGGCGGAGGGCAACAGCAGAAAGAAACCAGGTGTTGACTTTGAGCTTTCACACATACATGCATGTACACACATGCATATACCACCCATAAACCCAACACATGCAGAGATTCTGGCGGGGGGGGGTGCACAGACAGAGTTCTTGATGTGTTTATGCCTAATTTCCTTTCCTCTAAAGGCATTTATGTAACTCTACTCAGAAATGGTTGAAATATCAACTTCCATACTAATTTTGAACATTTTTATAACATCTTAAATTTTTGTCAAAACCTTGGGCTTCAGATCCAGTTAATTAGAGAATGTCCTTGATGTAGCATAATTAACAAGTCAGTCCTTGATGCCAAACAATTAGTTTGATAGCCTCACTGTTTTAGGAGAAATAGTTTAGCCTTACATTTTAGTCCTAAGAGATGTATTACTGAACATCAGTGTGTCAGTTGCTTCACTTTGCATTTACTTCTCAGAGACAGATGGGACACAGAGCTCTGCCGTGTGTGTGCAGGAAGGAGGAACCAGAGTGTGGCTGCCCTCAGAACTTACTTTGTTTGCTTTTTTTCACAAGGAGCTCTCCCTCAGAAGCAACACATTCTTTGATGAGAAGTAGGAGGGTGGTGAAAACCACAGTCATTAATTAGAAAGCCATCACCATTGATTCTGAGCACATCCACAAAGCCCAGCACAATTGTTTTCTGACACCATGGACGGTCTGTGACAGGAGGAGATGTTCCTGAGCAGGGAAGACATGAGCTGTGCCATGCCTAGGTGTTGTGCTTTAGGGATCCTTTCCCAGCTTCCATACAACCATGTGATTTATGCCCTGGGTGTCCCCATAGTGAGATGTTTGAATGTGTAAAGAGGATTCTCGTTTGCAAAGCAGAGAACATGTCTGTCAAAGGATAGGAAGGAAAAAAATCTGTTGGATGCCTGTGCATCCCTCTCCAGGTACAGAGGCCAGGACGAAATGGATTCCCTCACTCTGTTGAATATAAAGCAGTGTGTCATCCTCTTACATTAGGAATCCATGGGGGATGGAAGGCAGCATTAAAATGCTACAATCTCCATTGAAAGAGACTGAAAGGTGACACTGCAGCCACTGAAAGGGCAGCCCCTAGTGTTAGGACAGAACACACCCAGATACCAAGTTCTCAGCCCAAAGGGGTAAGTGGGGGTGGCTGCCTCTAGACTGGACAAAGGACAACAGCAAATACAGGAACAACAGTAGCATGTGTTATTTGTTTGTTTGGTTTTGGCAGGAGAGGATTTTTAAGGAGATAAAGAGGAAATCTCTGCTAGGGTGAGTTGGTAAGTCCTAGTTGGACATATTAGCCAAATAATAAATTTTGTTTGTTGGACCTTGATGTTCAGCCTCAGGAAAGAGTTAGTGACCAAATAAGCAAATGGACCTTGAAGGCTGGCCTTAGAAATGTAATCTACCTAGAGCTAGGGAAATTCCCAGGCATCCACAAGGATGACCCCAGCCAAGACTCTAAACAATAGTGGAGAAGGTACCTGAACTGGCCTCCCCTGTAATCAAATTGATGACCATCCTAATTATCACAGAACCTTCATTCAATAACTGATGGAAGCAGAGGTGGAGATCCTCAGCTAAGCATTGGGCTGAGCTTCCAGTCTAGTTGAAGAAGGAGGGATTATATGAGCAAAGGGGTTAAGATCATGATGGGGAAACCCACAGAGACAGCTTCCCTAGCTACTGAGAGCTCACTGACTCTGGACTGACAGTTGGGGAGCCTGCGTGGGACCAAACTAGGCCCTGTGAATGTAGATGACAGTTGTGTGGCTTGAGCAGTTTGTGGAGCCTCTGGAAGTGAGACCAGAACTTTTACCTAATGCATAAAAGGGCTTTTGGAACCCATTCCCTATAGAGGGATACCTTGCTCAGCCTTGATATGGGGGGAAGATCTTGTTTCAAGCCTCAACTTGATATTCCAGACTTTGATGACTCCCCATGGGAGGCTTTATCCTCTTTGAGGAGTGGATGGGGGTGGAGTGGGGGAAGCTGTGAAGTGAGTGGGAAGAGTGGAGGGAGGGTGAACTGTTGTTGGTATGTAAAAAACCTACTTTTAGGGGCTGGAGAGATGGCTCAGCAGTTAAGAGCACCCTCTGCTCTTCCAGAGGACCCGGGTTCGATTCCCAGCACCCACATGGCAGCTCACAACTGTCTGTAGTTCCGGTTCCAGGCAAACACCAAGGCAAATAAATAAATAAAGTTTTAAAAAACAACAACAAAAAAACCAAACTTTTAAATTAAATTTCAAAAAGTGTAATCTAATGGCTTAGCAAGAGAGAAAAGGGTAAAGGGCAAATAGGCTTGCAAACAATTCTTTAATTCCTCAAACAGTCTTTCTAAAGTGTTTACGTCTGGGTCCGCCAACAATATATCATCCATATAATGGTAAATGATAGATTGTGGAAATTGTTTGTGTATCACTTCCAATGGCTGTCGGACAAAATATTGGCACAGGGTGGGGCTATTCAACATCCCTTGTGGAAGGACCCTCTATCGGTACCTTTTTACCGGGTGTGAATTATTAAAATTAGGTACAGTGAAAGCGAACTTTTCCCTGTCTTGTTCCTGTAGAGGTATTGTAAAAAAACAGTCCTTCAGATCAATAACTATTATAGGCCATCCTTTAGGTAGCAAAGAAGGTAAAGGTATACCAGACTGTAAGGTGCCCATGGGTTGAATCACCTTATTAATTGCTCTTAAATCTGTCGCCATTCTCCATTTCCCAGAT
>PVIH01004492.1:69330-139505 GCA_004025045.1 Sigmodon hispidus
GTAATTGTTCCTGCACCAATTCTTCTAGGGCTAGCAGTTTCTCCTCTGTCAAAGGCCATTGTTGGACCCAAATAGGTTTATCCGTCAACCATTTCAAAGGCAGGGCTGTTAGTGTCTTAGGGGTGCTTGCAGTTTTAAGACTGCGTCTTTGTGCAACCTGAATGACTGACGGCTGTTGTACGTAGCCTCTTGAGGTATCCATGCTTTTCCATGCCGGGGCCTGCTAGAGCCCTGCAGCTGCTGCGCAAATTCTCCCAAGGTCAGCCATGCTTCCTAATTTATTACATTAAACAGATAAAGCTGTGCATCTGCCTTCAGCAATGTCCAAAGCCATATAGAAGCCAGAGATGGGGAGATGGCTCAGTGATGAAGAGACCAGCTATGTTTTATCAGATTCAGATTTAATTCTCAGAACTATGTGATGACTATGTGATAACTATGTGAAGGCTATGTGACTATGCAATGACTACACAATGACTGTGGGATGACTACATGATGATTGTGGGATGACTACATGATGATTGTGGGATGACTATGATTACTATGTGATGACTACTTGATGACTGGAATGACTATGGGATGACTACTTGATGACTATGGGATGACTATGTGATTACTATGGGATGACTACATGATGACTGTGGGATGACTACATGATGATTGTGGGATGACTATGGGATAACTATGTGATTACTATATGATGACTACTTGATGACTATGGAATGACTATGGGATGACTATGTGATTACTATATGATGACTACTTGATGACTATGGAATGACTATGGGATGACTATGTGATTACTATGGAATGACTATGAGATGACTTCTTGATGACTATGGGATGACTATGTGATTACTATATGATGACTACTTGATGACTATGGGATGACTATGTGATTACTATGGGATGACTATGAGATGACTATGGGATGAATACTTGATGACAATAGGATGACTATGAGATGACTACTTGATGACTACAAAATGATTATGTGATAACTATGTGATGACTCCCCTAATTGTTATCCCTAACCATTCATACTTTCAGTTCCAGGGATGTCCACACCCAGCGGGCATATGTGGAGCATAAACACTCTTGTAGGCAGAACACCCATATACATAAAATAAAATAATGTTTTAAGTATAAATTTTACTGTTACATAGCTAGATGGCAAATCTCAATTTCCAGGTGAGATGCATGTTTGTTCTAAAGGCTTCAAGTCTGGCATGTCTGATATGACCCAGCACTGTACTTCACACCTTTATTTAGCCATTAGCAGCTTTCAGACTACTCCAGAGTCTGTGAGATTCTTCCCCTGCAGGTCCCCACTTCTTTATGATCTGAAAGTAACTCAATATTTCATAATTATACACAGAATTCCCATTTTTCTATATGTCTAACTCCCTTGAGAAGGAAATCAACCTGATTTTCTAACTTAATCTAACTGATTTAGGTAAACCATCAAAATGCTTAATGACATATAAGGTTCCCTTCATTATTAACGTGGGGTTGATGGTAAACACTATTCAGGGTTCCTAAATACTTTTTTGTGTGTTTGATTTGTGTGTGTGTGTGTGTGTGTGTGTGCGCGCGCGCGTGTATGTGTGCATGTGTATGTGTGCTTGTATATGTTTCTGGGTTATTTGTATGTGTGTGTTTATTTGTTTGGTATTTGCCTATGGGTGTGTTTTTATGTGTGTGTGGGTGTGTTTGTATGTGTGTATGGGATGTGTGTGTATGGGATGTGTGTGTTGGTATGTGTCTGTATATTTGTGTAGATTGTATGTGTGTGACTATTTGTGTGTATGTTTGTATATGTGTGTGTGCATGTGGGTGGATGTTTGTGTATGTATGGCTGTGTGTGTTGGAAATGAAGAATGAAAAGCTTCTTTATTTTAGGTCAGCAACTGGTCTGCCTTCTTCCATCAACAAACAAAAGTTTTCCATGTCTACTGCAAGTATGTTGAAAAGCTATCTGATAGTAGTAACTGAGGCATTCAGGGAGAGTCACATAAGGAATGAACCCAGGACATTATGGGCTCATGTAGTTCTGGTGTCAAGAAGTGGACAGGATGCCCAGGCACTCCTCTGAGGATCAATGTTTTAGGCATAGGAAAAGACTCACGTGTACCAGTCTTTATCAGATACAACATATCCTTTGGAAGTGTTTTTGATATCTCACCACTTAAAGAGTTCTGACATTTTTTCACATACAATTTTCAGGCACCCCACAAACTGGGTGCTGTGGAAGTGCATTGAATTTCAGGGGGTGCAATGAGATGGAAACAGTGTTGCTTTCATATTGTTTGTGTTTATATCAATTAACTTTTCTAATCAGAGGAAACACAATATAGCAGACCACAGTTCCTTTATAAGCTGGGAATGGGCTCAGCTGGCAGAGTGCTTTTTTAGTAAGTCCAAAGCCCTGTGTTCTAATTCCAGTACCATTATCCTGGGATAGAGGTGCACACTTGGAATCCAACACTTGAAGGAGGAAGCAGGAAGATCAGGAGTTCAAGGTCACCCCTAGACTACATAAAAGGTTTGGGATCAACTAACCTTTGATACATGAGACCCTGTCATAAAACAAAACAAAATAATAAAACAAGGCTTTTGGCACAATTCAGAAAACAAGCAATAAAAACTAACAATGCAAATGAGAGGAGCCGGAGGAAGGATCCCAGTTTTACACTTCTGCAGTAACATCTTTTAGACCAAGCTCTCTCAGTTTTGGGATCCTTGCTTTCTGAACAAGACACTGTTCTGCTAGCTATAAAAGTCAGCATCTGATAAATTACATACACACACACACACGCACACACACACACACACACACACAATTGTTATTACTAAAAAGTGATAACAAATGAATTTGGCACCAGACTATTTTTAGTACTGGATATTAAAAGTGCAACTATGAGACTGTAAGAATGAGACATCTCTGGGGTAATCTACATCGAAAAATAACCCCTCTGGGATTTGAGGCAGAAAGATGTGATTTTAAATTGCTGTTTTGAAAGTGAGAATGTTGATAATCAACAGAATAATATTTTTCTTTGCTTCATTTTTGTGTCAACCGACATTTTCCAAAGTACTCATATCTCACACAGTGCCTTGTCCAAGGTAAACATTGACATGGTGCACCATAGACACCTTCTACTCTGTGTCTGTTCTCAAATTGTTGTAGTTTCTTTTTTTTGAGTGTAAATGATCCTAACCAAAAAGAGGAGTGTTGTAAAGGGGGTGTGTTTCTTTATGAGATCTTGAAAGTTAGTAGTTGTGGCACAGTTGACATCATGGACAACATTCAGTGGCCCTCAGATTTGCCCTCTTCAGTCACCCTGGAAAATTCTAGATATCTCGGTCCCCTCAAACCAGTTCAATAAGGATGTGTGTGTCAACTGCTAGCCATTGATATTTCTAAATGTTTTCCAAATTATTTTAATTCTCATTTCCCAAGATGTACACATTTCAGTAAGACTGAGAGACTTTCCCAAAGCCTCCTTAGCAACTTTCCAGGAGATACACCCCTATACATATGCTTTTACTACATTACCCATCTCTAGTTCTGAATGCTCCCCAGTTCTACTAGAGGCTGATTGGTTCACTTATTTACCAATCAAATGCAATTTATCAGGCACTAAGCTTGTGAGTATGAATAAAATAATGAAAAACAAAAGAGATCTCTGTCTCCATAGAAGTCAGACTTGAAGGAGAGGCAGACAGTAATGAAGGAGTGATAAGACAATTGTAAATAACTGTGATTCATGTAGGGGAGGGGACATTCACAGGAAAATAACTTCTTTAAGGGGGCGACCACTGAATGAGATCTGAAGGGTAAGTCTGTGACTTAGACAAAAAAGGAAGAAGGAATAGGAAAGAGGAAGAAGATGGAAGAGGGAATAGAGGAGCAGGAGAGAGCTGGGGAGCTAGAGAGGCAGTAGGAGAGGGGGATCATCCTTCATCTACTTAGGAGAATGGTATTCCATACAACACAGGTGATGTAAAATGTTGAGAAGCTGAAGGGCCAGCAATGTCTTTGGAGGACTAACTACACCAGCTCTTCACACTAACACATACTTCACAACCTTATTGCTAACACAGTGCAATGAATCTCTCTATAACCACAAGTGAGTGCCAAACCAACAGTAGGCCTTTGTCTGATCAGGAATCCTCAACAGGGGATGCATTTGGCAATTACTTGAAGACCTTTAGATGTATTGATTCCCTGGAGATATCCCAGACCAATCAGTCTTTAGCGATGGAATCCCAGCACTGGTATTTGTTAAAGATCTCCTGATGTGTAGCCAAGGGGAATGGTTATTCCAGGGTGAAGGCTTCATCAAGGCAAACACTGGGAGGAAAGAGATAAATGGTATCTGAATTACCACACTCCAACTTTAATTATTGCCTCCGGTTGAGAAAGTGGGACCCACTATGTAATGAGGATCTCTTCTGTATTATCACTCTTTCCTAACAGCTGGATTGGAATTAAAAGTGCAAAGATGCAAAGAAGAACTCTTAAATGCAACATAAAATTGTAATTCTCCTTTCTTGCTTAACTTGTACCATTTCTTATTGATTGTACATTTTAAATAAACAATATTTATATTGAAAGATGCATATGCAGTTGTAAGAAATAACCAAGAAATTCCTTATACCCAGGATCTCCCCAAACTAACATTTTACATAACTGTAGTACATTATTAATTTTTGGATATTGACATTAATGCATGCAAGATAGAGAGCATTTCTATCACTCCAGAGATATGTCATGATCCTTCAATAGTTGCTATCCTCTGCCTTTACCTCTGGCAACCATTAATATGCTCTCAAGTTCTATGGCTTTGATGTTTGAAGAATGCTAGCCAAATAAAGTCATAAAATTTCATGGGACTGGCTTTTATTTTCACTCAGCACCACTTTACGAATGTATAGTAGACCTTCCTGACTGACACTGAGTGGGGAAGGAGTTTTTCATCTATGCAGGTAAGTATAGAAGTCTAGGTTCTTCAAAGGTCTGTAGGTGCCAGCAGTAAAGGAGAAGGTTAGAATATTCTTCCTGAGTAGCAGTTACTGGTATGAGGAAGGTAGTAGCTACATTTTATCTGCAGTGTTTGTTTTGTGAGTAGAATAATTATCAACTAAAAGTATTCTGCCAGGCTAAGTTGCCCCTTTCCTGGTCTACTGGCTAAAGAAACCTGATTATTTTGTTAGTTTCTGTTGTTTTGTCCATGTCCATGGGCATTTCTATGCTCCTAGACTTTTTAGGTTCCAGTTTGGGAACAGAGAGAAATTATTTAAATTTTGTACTTTAAGACATAATTTCTCTCCCTGTCTTTTCTCTCTTCCACAGTGTAAGTCTGCTTCTGTTTTTTATATCTATGCTGAAGATTAATAGGGAAAAATTTCTCAGACATAGAAATGGGCAGCATGCTGTGAATGTTTACTGTATCTCTTCTGAAGAAAAAAAGTGTTTTCTTATTTATTAATGTTTTTAACTGAAACAGAATTACATGGCTTTCCTACTCTCTCCCCTGCATCCCCTCCCAGTTACTGTCCTTCAGATCCCTCCCATACTCCCCTCTAAAGGTGGTATCTTCTTTTTGTTTAATTATTATTGCGTCCTTAGCATACCTTTTAATGACCATTCACATTTTGGCGCCTTCCAATGGAATTCTTTGACAATTTGTCTTCTTTGGCAGTGAATTAGTTGTCTCAATGACTTCTCTGTAATTTCAAATGTTATCTAAATGTTTTTTCTTCCTCCATCTGCTACTAAGATTGCTCCCAGTTATCCTTAAACCCCTTTCTTTTAGCTACATCTAAACCTCTAGTGCAGTTTGTAAGTGTTTCTGGCAAGCCCGTGGTGGAACCAACATGGCCCCGGGTAAAATAAGAATTCCTGGCATGTAACAGCCACGTGGTAAAGCCAACATGGTGCCCATACTCCTAGGCTCACCCCTAGGCGTGGCTTTGTAGATTCCAGCCCCCGCCTGTTAAAAAGAAAGATCATGTGGCAGCCCCCTTCCCCTTCCCCCCTTGTCTTTCTCTCTCCTGCTGTTCTCCGGGTACCTGCCTCTCGGTAACTCTCTAAAACAAACTCAATGTGGCACCTGGCAGTGAGTGTGTGTGTCTCTCCCCACATGCAAAAATCTAACACAGTTGAATTGTTTAGTTGGTCCTGTTCTATTTCTCTTGATTCCCAGGACCAAATGTTTTTAATGACAGCCCTTTTATCGTGTGCAAAACCCAGAAACTTTGAGAACTACTTCTTCATTATACAACTGAAATTGTCATTTTTGACGTGTGCTTTGTAGGGATGAACTGAGGCCCAACTAAGATTGTATGTATCTAATGAGCACCAATTAGAGTTAGATCTTGAGTATATAGCAGTGAGTTTAGGAAAACTTCAGAGACTTTCCATTCTACAGGAAGAGACCTATAAATTGACAAGCATGAGAACAAGTAGGAATGTATTACACAGGACCATGTCATGAGAACACTTGGGGACCTGAGAGCTGGAACAAGGCTTTCCAGAGGCATCACCTCCTGAAGAGTGAGCAGTTTAGTGATGGAACAATGGATGGGGTGTACTGCACTCACTGAAATATCGGAGGGAAGAAAGACAGTTTTTATGTTACTTTGGTGAGCTGATTACATTCATTTTCAAAGAGATGTGTATTGTGAGTAATCAAGTCTATTCTAGACTTAGTGCCCCTGAAGGAAGAGAGAGTACAAGATGTCCTTTCACTGTGTTACTTCTGGCTATAACTTTAGTGCTCAGAAATGGAGCAGAGTAATTTTTAAAGACTTTTAGCCACATATGTGAGAAAATTTAGCTTTTATATCACAAATGCATGCTGTGGAAATTGTAACAGTGACTATTTTCATTAGTTGTATTTGTTTATATTTGAATGAGTTCTACTGTGAGCATTCATTTATCACCTCGTGCTTATCTCATTTTGATATATACTATATATGTATATATATCTACATATATATAGTAGCCAATTGATTATGATAGTCCCAACAGATTAAATATTTCCTTTTCAAAAAAACAGCTCAGTCATCCATCCTTTGACAATTTCTCCCCACTGGTGACATCATCACCTGCCTTCATCACTGACAGCTCACCACCCTCCATTTCTACCAGCTCCAACATTTCACTCTTTACTTTCTCAGTATCTCCAGGTTCTATATGCCAAAAGAGAACATAGGGTTGAACTTTGTAATTATCATCATTTGCTTTTAATTTGCTCTTCAGCATTAGTTATGTGAAAGCTTTTCATTCCTATATCTCATTTGAATAAGCTGGCTTTTTAAAAAGTGCAGACCATGTAAAATGTTTTTCTCTGTTCATGACTGAATATAATCATAGAGTTAGGGGACAAAAATCCATCTGCTTACATTTCCTCTAAAGATTCTTTTATGAAATACTGATTTTGGGTGGCAGCATCATTTTAACATAATTGTCATTGCTGAAGAAAAGTCTTTCATGGTAAAGAAAAGTAGAATTTACATCATTCTGCATCTACTGTATTTATTTTTGTGCTATTGCCATATAATAAAACAAAAATATATGACCCAAGTAATTTATCTTGAGTTCTGAAAATCTTGCTTATGCTATACACAAACTGTTTCATCAGTTAGGTCCTCAGTGCCAGCTGTAATGCCAACAGACAGAAAAATCAACGTGTTACCTGGGGGAGAGGTGATGCAGTATATATCAGAAGAAGCAGTATTCATATTTGACATTCATGACCCAGAGTCAGGAATATACTTTCCAGATCTGCAGAGAATTTTCAATCAGGAGGGATTACCCTTGATTTTAATATCACTGATTGAATTCAAATGATTCTGATATTTTTGAGAAAACTTTCAAAAAGGTAATTAAAAGCTCTAAAGGTAAGCATATAAATGCAAAAACCATGTATGCAAAATTGAAGCTGAAGAAAGTTTAGGCAAAAAATAGAAAAACTTGAGAAATTTTAACTGTTTATAGATATAAGGTGAATAAAAAATCAGCAATGACTTACAAAAGCACACTACTCTTCAATAGATGTATGCCACAAATAACTCCTTCCCAGGTAATCTGTGTAAGTCACATTTCTTTGTGGTTGACCAGTGTGGTCAGAGCTGTTTAAATTCTACTGAAAGAAAGCAGCAAGTGTTTGGAGATGACCAATGAAGATGAAAGGAATAGGAAGTAGATTCATGACGAAAGGACAGGGGTCTAGTTGGTCAGGAGAGAAAAAATGAGCAACAGATTTGATGTGATTACTGTCTTCAAATACGGGACAGACTGCAAGTGTGCTGAGCAGTTATTGTCCATTATCAACCAGATGGAAGCAAAACAAGAGCCTAACAAAAAGGAACAAACACACGTGAGTGTTTAAGAAATGTTAGGTGGACTTAAGCTGAAAACTGTACATATGATCCAAGTCTGAAGCAGAATACTCAAGAACATTGTCAAGAGCCAATGAAACTGTTTCTTTTGTATCTTATAAAGTGTGCACATCATTATAAAACATTTTAAAAATACATGGGGTGAGAAGTTGTGTGTGTGTGTGTGTGTGTGTGTGTGTGTGTGAGAGAGAGAGAGAGAGAGAGAGAGAGAGAGAGAGAGAGAGAGAGAGAGAGGTCTGTATTTGTGTATATGTTATCTATAATTCCAAAAGCAAAGAAAAATTATTTTTCCTGTCTTTTCACAAACACACACACACACACACACACACACACACACACACACCACATACACACACACACCCCACCTGGACAAGTAGAATTATCTATAAATGTTTTTCAGAATTAGAAGTTTTAGCTGTTTACATGATCAAAGTTCAGATGGCTTAGCCAAAATATAGACATAATTTCTGTGTTCAGCATTTTCCTGCATATCACTTTTCCTTCGACTAAGGAGTGTTATTAGTTTTCCCTGCAATTATCTTCAGAAGTGAAACACCACAAAGTGATTTCATACTCAGGAAGAAGTCTAATTCATTTCTAATCTCCAAACATAGGATGATGACAAAAAATTTTAGCCACTTCAGGTGTAACAAGTGGACTGCATCTTGCATCAGTGGACAATGTAGAAAGTAATACACTATGTAGTTAAGAGATGCATGCACAGTTCTTTGAAAATAAACAGTTCAGAATTTTCAATAATCATAAAATCTCAATAATTGTATCTACAAATGATTCATGTTTATTTTCACTAAATCATTTTCTTGTACATATATTTACAAAACTGATTTACACTCTTTTGTCCAAATGCATTTACAATCTGGATTACAATCTGTTCTGAAGTTTCTTTCAGTTAATTTGATTTCCAGAAAAATACAGTATTTCAAATTTAGTGCTCAGAAATCTAGTTACTATATCCAGAAAAAAAACATATACACATGAACAAACACCCCACATCAAATCAACTCTGATAAATCCAACTGAATAAGAGAATCTTAACAGAACTTTAGTAAAATATATTTCATTTTATTTAGGATTATTCTTTTTCTCCTGATTTTAAATTGGAACATACCATTTCTACAATTCTCTCTCTCTCTCTCTCTCTCTCTCTCTCTCTCTCTCTCTCTCTCTCCCTCCCTCCCTCTCCTCCCTCTCTTTCTCTCTCTGTCTTTCTTTAATAAAAGGACTTTATTTTCTAAATAATAATATAAAATAGAGTGACAAAAAGAAAAAGGAAATATGTAACAGTGCCAATGTGTAGGATGAATAGTGTTGAGATCAAATGAACAGCAGAATTAAAATTAAATATAATTTTCAGATCCCAAGCTGTTTAGAAGTTGTGGTTTTGGTCTGAAGCTTGGGTGCTCTTTGCTTTTTGTTTAAAGTCCACTACTGAGTGAGTACAACCCCTGCTTATTTTTCTGGGTTTGTGATACCTCGCTCAGGAGGATATTCACCAAATCCACCCATTTGCCTGTGAATTTTAGGATGTCATTTTTTTCTTACTGCTGAGCAGTACTCCACAGTTTGCTAATCCATTCTTCAGTTGAGGGGCATCTAGGCTGTTTCCAGGTTCTTGCTATTACAAATAATGCTGCTATAAACATAGTTGAGCTAATGATTTTGGAGTATGAATGTGCATCTTTAGGCTGTATGCCCAATAGTGGTATTGCTGGATCCTTGGGGAGATTGATCCCCAGTTTTCTCAGAAACCACCATACTGCATTCCACAGTGGCTGAACAAGTTTACACTCCCGTCAGCAATGGAGGAGTGTTCCCCTTGCTCCTCATCCTCCCTAGCATAGGCTGTCATCTGTGTCTTTTATCTTAGCCAATCTGACAGGTGTCAGGTGGTATCTCAAAGCTGTTTTGATTTGCATTTCTCTGATGGCTAAAGATGAAGAGCACTTTTTCAAGTGTCTTTCAGCCATTTGTAATTCTTCTACTGAGAATTCCCTTTTTAGTTCTGAACTCCATTTTTTAATTGGGTTATTTAGGGCTTTGGGCTCTAGTTTCTTGAGTTCTCTATATATTTTAGGGATCAGTCCTCTGTCACTTGTAAGGCTGGTGAAAATCTTTTCCCATTCTGTAGGCTGTCGTTTTGTCTTATTGACAGTGTCCTTGGCTTTACAGAAGCTTCTCAGTTTCAGAAGGTCCTACTTATTTATTGTTGGTCTTAGTGTCTATGCCACTGGTGTTATATTTAGAAAGTGGTTACTTGTGCCAATGTGTTGGAGGGTATTTCCCACTTTCTTTTCTATCAAGTTCTGCGTGGCTGGGCTTATGTTGAGGTCTTTGATCCACTTTGATTTGAATTTTGTGCAGGGTGATAGGTTTGAATCTATTTTCATTTTTCTACACACTACCATCCAGTTATGCTAACACAATTTGTTGAAGATACTGTCTTTTTTCCATTGGATACTTTGAGCCTCTTTTTCAAAGATCAGGTGTTTATAGATGTGTGGGTTAATGTAGGGGTCTTGGATACTTTGAGCCTCTTTTTCAAAGATCAGGTGTTTATAGATGTGTGGGTTAATGTAGGGGTCTTCAATTCCATTTCATTGATCCACAAATCTGTTTATATGCCAGTACCAGGCTGTTTTTATTACTGTAGCTCTATAGTATAACTTGAAGTTAGGGATGGAGATACCTCCTGAGGTTCTTTTGTTGAGCAAAATTGTTTCGGCAATCCTGGCTTTCTAGTTATTCCAAATGAAATTAAGTATTATTGTTTCAAAGTCTGTAAAAATTTTTGTTGGGATTTTGATGGGCAGTGCATTGAATCTGTAGATTGCTTTTGGTGTGATTGCTATTTTTACTATGTTGATTCTCCCTATCCAGGAACATGGGAGATCTTTCCATTTTCTGATGTCCTCTTCCTAGCTTCTTTCTTGAGTGATTTAAAGTCTTTGTCAAATAGATCTGTTACTTCTTTGGTTATAGTTACTCTCAAGTATTTAATGCTATTTGTATCTCTTATAAAGGGTGATGTTTCCATTATTTCTTTTTCAGCCCTTTTATCTTTAGTGTTTAGTTAGCTACTGATTTCTTTGAGTTAATCTTGTATTCTGCTACATTGCTGAAGGTGTTTATCTGTAGAATTCTCTCCAAATTTTGTGGGTCACTTATGTATACAATCATGTTATCTACAAATAGAGATAGTTTCACTTCTTCTTTTTCAATTTGTATCCCCTTAATCTCCTTTTGTTCCCTTATTGCTTTAGTTAAAACTTCAAGAACTGTATTCAATAGATAAGGGGAGAGGGGACAGCCTTGTCTAGTTCCTGAGATTAGCAGGATTTCTTTGAGTTTTCCTCCATTTAGTTTAATGTTGGCCATCTGCTCTTTGTAAATCGCCTTTATTATATTTAGGTATTTTCTCTGTATTCCTGTCTCTCCAGGACTTTTATCATAAAGGAGTGTTGGATTTTGTCCAAGGCTTTTTCAGCATCTAAGGATATGACCATGTGTTTGTTTATATGATGGATGACATGTACAGTTTTTTGTATGTTGAACCATCCCTGCATTTTAAAAATATAATTATTTATTTCATTTTATGTAAATTGGTGTTTTGCTTGCATGTATAACTTTGTAAAGGTGTCAGATCTTGGAATTGCAGACAGTTGTTAGCTGCTTTGTGGATGCCAGGAACCTAACTCAGGTCCTCCGGAAGAACAATCAGTGCTCTTAACCCCTGAACCATCTCTCCAGCCCCTTCCCTGCATTGTTTAACATGATAAAACCCCAAGCTATCCCAGTTCAAGTGACCAAGAACTATTGAATCTTTGATATTTTATGTTAAGCACACAGATAAAAACAGGGATCTGGAAACACAGACCTCCTAGACTCCACACAAAAGAGATGTCAGTGCTTGGAAGACATGGATGTGTCCTTAGTTCTATAGTTCACTATAAAAACACATGCAATGAATGTAGTTAGGTAGAATACCGAATTTTACTAACATTTCAGTTGCTGTTAACTCCAAAACTAAAAATATTACCTACAGTTTAAATTGTATTAGCAATTGTACAGAACACTAACTGCTCCCTAGCACCTGTAGTTCAGCTGACTGATTTTTAAGGCTTTGTTTTACTTAATAGTTTTTAAATTAGTAGAACAAATGTTGAAATAAAAGCAGCATTAAAGTGCTATATGGTCTTGGCTCATTATATTGTAAAAAGCCTATAAAAATGCCTGTGATAACCAACGGGAATAATATTTAAAATTTGAAATGATACATCAAACCTTGCAGCTTTTTTCCTTTCTTGGTTTTTCCTTCCTTCAATCCATCAGTATTTATTGAGCATTTGGGGGTAGGGTCAGGCAATATAATGAACTGTGGGAATATACTCATGATAAAAATGTAGAGATAAGGTAAATTCAGTGTTGAGTTATAAAATGATGATGCACACACTGAGATTGCTGGAGATAGGTGGAGATACTTGGACATATAGAGGAGGCGGGACAGGGCTGAGATGGCATCTCAAGGAGAAGAGGTACTTGAAAGAAGACAAGACATCGTAAAGGCCAGTCAGGACACTGCTTGTGGAGTAGGCTGTGAGACATGAAGGAGGGGCAAAGATCACATCAGAGGAGAAGTGGGGGTTTGCTCAAGAATCTTAGATGGTGAGTCATCTGATTCAGGCTTCTCTAGGGAGGGGAAATAGACATAGGAAAGATATGAGGCAGAGGATCAAAGGAGCCATTAGTTACGGTGACCTAGGTGAGAGAAAGATAAAAGTTAGAAGTAGCTCAGAGCAGCAGAGAGACAAAGAGCTGCCACAGCATCATCCATGGGCATGTCACACTTTGTAGGCCCAAAAGGTGTTCAGTGATCAGATTATGGTCTCCTGTTCTCTCTCTCTCTCCTCTTATTTTTCTGAAGTTGAAATACTCACATTTTTAGCTTTATGAAAGAATATTTAGTAACTACTGATAAAATAGTAACAAACTGAGGTGTATTTTTTTGTTTTGTTATATGGTATGTTGTGTCAATCTCCACTGGGTTATTGATAAAATTAGTAGGCTGATGAAATATAGTTTCCAAAGCTTTCTGTTCTTCCCAACTGTTTCTCAAAAGGTTAGACCTCAAAAGAGCTGTGGCATTCAAATTAAAGGCTTGTGATACTTGTAAAGATCCAAGATTTTGATATGTACTCTCATTTCCAATTCTTCTTTGGCCAAAACAGCTATGTAACCAGGAGGTGGCATATAATCAACACAAACATTGGCCTGTCTACCTATAGTAACTATCTTTGGTAATCAATCTCTGTCCACTCACTACATCTGGAAAAATCAAAGTTGTAAATCTGTTTAATTTGCTGTCCTAATTTTTATGTTTTTTTAAATTTTCACAGAATTTTCTTCTTTATTATAATATGATGGAATCTTACAAGACCATTTATCAACCTTTTTATTTTTTGGGAGTTAAGTGTAACTCTATCTGCACAAATTTTGTTAACTTTCTTAGAAATATGGATTAGATCATTAGTTTAATGATTTAAATCTCCCAATAAAAGGAAACAAATGTAATAGATTGAGCTAATTCATCTTATTACTACCCACTAGTCAGGCCTCTTTGAGAAGGGAAAACACTGTAATTAATCATACAATATTAGTATACCAAAAGTTAATGGAAAAATACCTTCTTTCTTCTTCAAGTCCATTCTCCAAAGGCCCGGAGTAGGCACTGGAGAGGACTGGGTTAGATTGTTCTCAAGGCCTGCACAGAAGTGACCCTTTCTCAATAAGATCTCAGTAGTTTCATTATGGCCTTAACCACTTCTTCCCCGTGAACAAATGCTAACAAAAATACAGGCAACTTAGGCTTGGCATAGTTGTAAATGTTTTCACTTCAAAGAACATTGTCATAAATCATTCTGCTTTACAGTAAGAATGCTTGCAGGATGAATAAAGAAAGTGGTTCGTTTGCAAATAAGGAAGTGAGCAAATATGGTGAAGTGGCTTTTCCTGACATCACTCAGCCACTGGCAGAGTAAAGACTAAATTCCTAATCTCTCACTTTATCTATCCTTTTCACTTATCACAAAGCAGACAGGATAGCCTACTTGTCCTTAGAAATAAGGCCAAGGGGAATTAATGTGCATCATTTCTGAAAAAAAAAACCCCAATTATTTTCTATCATGCCTCACTTTCATGAGTTTAAATGAGTAACTTTAGCTGGAAAAGTTTTTATCTAAAACTTAGATCTATCGTTCTCGTGAAAGGAAGTTTTTTTTGTTTATGAAATTCATCAAAGGACGAGTAGATGAATATAGATTCCTATTTTAAAATAGAAATTTTTAAATAAAATTTTACTTTTAATGTTTCAACTTTTAGCTTTGAATTGATTATGGACCCATTTTTATCCTAAGCGGTAGCATTTCTAACTATGCTTATTATTAAAGGAAGAGGAAATCTCACTATCAGTTGTTTCCATATGCAGAGAAGGAAGAACATGAATGAAGACTGAAGTCCACTGTGGTTCCTTTGCATCCTGTGGATCTACATTGGTTCCACTTCCGTGCCATCTTTTTTTACTTCCCCATACCCTGGCCTCCATGTCATGTATGCAAGTCTATGATACACTGGGACTCCTGTCACTAGTTCCTGCACAATGCCTCTGCAGTCTCTCCTTCATTTTCAAATAACTGCTGTCTTCCCCAGTGACACCAGAAATCAGACTATAGGGTAACCCTGGAATATGAGTGCCAGAGGCTCCTGACCATATTCTAGGTAATTTCCTTCAAAGGTCCCTACAGTTTGGAAGGGGTGTGTTAAATATTTAAGTTTATGTTTGTAGTCTTGCAGTCTGCTTTCCTCCCATTTTCTTCTTATTGGCGTGTTCAGTGATTCTGTAGGATGGTAACCATAGTAACAGCAGAACAAGAGAAATGAGATTTCACTTCCCTAAAATGCATATCACAGGCTGTTTATTAAAAATGGGAGGTTTTCTCTCTCTAACAGAGGAATACAAAGACATCTGATGTGGCTTCTGGTCACATTTAATTATGATTCTGTCCTTATATAAGCCAACATGATGCACATGTGCATGTCTTTTGTTAATGATATTTGAAAGAAAATTTTACTTTAAAGTTAAATAAGTGTTTATCAGGTAACCAGTGTTTAACCATGTTAAGTAAGTGTTTACCAGATAGCTACTTTATTGGGTAACAAGGAACACTTAAAATATGTATCTTCTCAGCATATTTGTGTGTCTGTGTGTGAGTATCTTTGTTCACACTGAAAATGTTAAAATGGAAATTTTATTTTAGGGATTGAACTCCAGGAATAATCATTAACTAGCCATATTTTGTTCTAACAAGCAAGCAAATCTTGCTAATGAACCAAACATGCCCTGAGAAGAACACTTTCATGTTTGTCAATCATGTTTCATGACAAAAGCAGACTATCTGCTTGTCTGCTGTAGCATCCCTAGCATCTCCACTAACTACCCTGTAAGTCACCTGTTACAATCAGGGAGTTTGATGCAGAAACGGGTACTAGGGAGGTCGGGAATGCTTCAGTAGGAATGAACAGTAAAGTCAAAAGACATTGGCCTTCACTTTGAGTATTTCATTTTATAGTATATGGAGACAATTGAAAACTAATTTGGGGTTTTGGTAGAGTTTAGAAAAGTTTAGATTAAGTTTTTCTTTTTTCTCTTTCCATAAATAGTTTGCCGTCACAAACTAAGTGCACTACTCTATACCAGGTGCCAGTAACAATGAAATGCAGTTATTCGCTTTGTCTATTTCAGTGAGGTTAAACCAATCCAGGCTAAATGTCTAAATATAAATTTGGGAGCCAGAAAGACTTTGTTTAAAATCCCGGTTGTCTGTTTACTAGCTGTGCTATCTCAATTATCTTATCTAAGCAAAAAGTTAGTAATGTTAAATGAGATAATGGGCACCAAGTGCCCATCCAGCCAATTCTGCACTGAGAAGAACCTAGAGATAAGACGCAGAAGTGTGAGTGGTGGAGCCCCCTGTGAAGTCTCAGAGATCACAGAAACTTCCCAGGACAAGTGAAGGAATAGAGGAAAACGGAACACATTTGAAAGCCAGTTGCAATCTTGGTTTCTAATTCTTGCTGTAGATATTGAAAGAGAAGAAGAATTGACATAGAGAGGTTTGAAAATTAAGGCTGCCATGCTTTTTCCAAGGGAGGAATTGTCATATCAGAAAGCAGGAGTGACACAGAGTATTGTTGGGATTCTTGGGTGTCAAACCTGTACCCTTTCTTGGGGATTGGGTGCTGAAATATAATTTGGACTCAGTGAGAATGTACTACAATAATCTGAAAGCAGGCCCTTTAGAATGTCTCCAAGATTTTATGAGTTCTAGAGACTTTGTAGCATCAATGCAGTATGTAGAGAGATGTGAGAACACGACAGAGAGATGAGACTGTCCAACAAACTTGTGGCAGCCAAGCTTGCTATGATTTGAAAGGATAAATGAATGAATGAATAAATAAACAAAAAGCATGCTCTTCTGAGGACTGAGTCAATTTGTACACAATACCATGTTAAAAGAGTGTTGGATTAAGGAGTGTTTTTTGACCTAGAGGAGGAAGGGGGATTTTATTAGATAATAAAGGAAATAAGATATGAATGTGTGAGAATAAAGAGTTCTAAGCAGATGAAACGTTATCATCTAAGATTTTGATATGGTTGCAAGTCCATCAATGAAGACTGTGCTGCAGACAAAGTTTAGATGTAATGCAGAGTATAACCAAAGGGTAGAGGATGTTAATACCTACTCATGTAATGAATGACAAAGTTCAGGCCCTGGAATGAGAAACTAATAGATTTGGATTTGAGACTACAGGAGGTGCATATTAAAAACATTTTGTAAAATAATGTATGGTAATTGTTGTGTCTGTGGTTGGTGCTATTTCATGTAATAAGAAGCTGTTTAAGTTTTTGAATAAAGCAAAAAAAAAAAAAAAAACTTCTCCAGCTTCAGTAGCAATGCTACCTAATAGAAATGCATTTAAAGACCCATAAGTAACTCAAAAGGATCCAGGCATTACAAAATAAGGTCAGTTTATATGCATTGTTCCCATATGTGATTAATATAAAATTATCAATGAGATATTTTAAATCATTTCTTTCACATTAAGTATCCAGTGCCATTATGCATTTCAAATCCATCCTACATCTTAACAGCTTCTTATTGGCTAGTACAAGGCTATAGAATGATGTAGAGACACTAGAGAGTGAAGTCAGGAGACCGGAGTGATGACCTAAATTCAGTACTGGAGGGAGCAAGGAACAAAAGACTTGTGAGAATTACTACAAAATTAAAACAACACCAGACTGAAGGCAGGAGAAGATTACACACAAATGCTTCTGCTTCCAAGATCTGCAGAGGAGAGGCCTTCCATAGCACCAGGGATAAGCTAGGAAGGGTGTAGGGAAGGGGCAACTGGGCCTTGGATCCAGTTTTGAGGTTTGGAAGGCTTTCTTTATTAACAAATAGTAAGCATAAGCAATGAAAGAACATTAGAGAGAGGGTAGGCATGGAAACTTAGGTAAGAAGGTTGTCACCTGAAGGAAACTCTAAATTACTGTTGTCCTGTGACATTTAAAGGGAGAGATCAAACAGGGGAAAAAACACTAAGAAGCAAATGGCTGCCCACGTTTGGAGGTTGGAGTGAAGAAGAAAAGAAGTTGCAGGGAAAAGAAGAATGAAAGGCATAGAACCATAGAGTTGCTTGTGGTCATGGTATCTTTTCACAGCAATAACAACCCTAACTAAGAGAAACTTTATAGACCATGTTTTAATCACTTTTGCCCTCCATCCTCCAAATCCTCCCAGGCTTACCATATTTTCCTTCCCACCAGACTTTGTGGACTTTTTGTCCTCCCCTCCCATCAAGGTCAACTTGTGCGGCTTGAATCTTCTTGGATGTGTGGCCTTCCACTATGGCACAGTTAAGAAAAGGAAAATTGTAGCTAAGAATAAAAACGAGTGCCAGCTTCTTTTTCTGTTATAGGAACTTTGATATTGTCCACTATTAACTTCTTATACACAGAAAAAGAGGACCAATAGTTTCATGGAATACCAAACTAAAAAGAAAAACCCCTAATAATCCCAATTCCTAGAAACATTATTATTCAAGCAACTCTGTAGCTCTTATCTACTGCTGAGGACTTATCCCAGAACAGAGATTCCTTCAAGAATTTCAAAACAGGGTAACCACTAGTGAAATCAACAGATGTTATATGATAGAAACACTCAGGCTAATTTTTCCACATAAGCTTTCTAACACTGATGTAGGAATGAACATACATGCACCCATGTACATGGTGTGTTCACACATGAATGGATACACGTACTTTCTTGAAACAAAAACCTGCTTTTTATGACTCTTCAGTGATGATTTTATTATAAAAATGTGATGAGATGAGACAGGGTTATAAATTAGGCAACATAAGATCTACTCTTAATTGGTAAACATGTATTTTAGTTTCTGTGATGGCCATTGTAATCTGGATAGGACATTTTGTATTGGAGATATGTTAAATGTTTAATTTGAAGATAAGAAGGCCAAATGGAAGATTTCCACATGGGAAATCACTGTTTAATGTAAAGAATTACAAGTCTGCACTTTGGAAGTTCTTTTTGTATGTATTCCTCCTGTCCATTGCTTAGCAGTTACAGTGAAGAGGAGTAGGGCTGAAGGAGAAAGAGCATCTGATCAATCCATCAATCCATCTTCATCACTGATCTGATTTCCTCTTCAGCATCTAGTGCTTCCCTGATATTTCCCTACCTACCAGGAGACAATGTGAATTCTGTTGTTTGTATGCTCAGAGCCCAATCCCATCTATAGTTTTTTTTTTTTAATATGGAAAATTTCTGGGCATGTCACCAAAGATGACGAACTTGTCCCTTCATTTTTAATAGTAAACAATGGTACAAAAGGAACATGAGTGTTACTGGGTGGTTCTGTGTATCAACAGGACACAAGCTAAAGTCATCAGAGGAAGGAGCCTCAGCTGAAGAATGCCTCCATGATGTCCACCTGTAAGGCATTTTCTCATTTAGTGATCAATGTAGGAAGGCCCAGCCCATGGTGGGTGGTACCATCTCTGGGCTGCTGATCCTTCAGTTTTATATGAAGGTAGCTGAACAAGTCATGAGGAGAAATCCAGTAAGCAGCACCCGTCCATGGCCTCTGCATCAGCTCCTGCTTCTAAGATCCTTGAGTTCCTGTCCTAACTTCCTTCAGTGATGAACAGCAATGCTGAAGTATAAGCTGAGTAAATCTTTTCCTCCCCAACTTGTTCCTTGGTCATGGTGTTTGGTCATAGCAATGGAAACACTAACTAAGACAGTGTGGCACATCAGTTAGAATCTGACAGGGTGACAGAGCAATACACACCTATTTGATGAAACTCCAAGTCTTGATCAGAAGTGATTATTTCCCACTTTATTTTCTCCAAACTGTGTATCACAAAGGGACCTAAGTACTGATAGAATTCCTGTTCATCTGATTGCTGGTTTGAAGTATGAATGGGGGGTGTCAAGACAGAAATTAGTAGATATAATTAGTAAAAATTAGTGTGATAAATAGAAACTCTAATTTATCGCCCAGAGCCATAGTTTGCATGAGGCCCTTGGCTCCTGGCCTCTGTAGCCATGGTCTTCTGGACCTGAGCATCCCAGTGTTGGATTTGCTGGTGTTGTACTAAGAATTTTTTATCTGTGTTCATTAGGTATTTTTATCTATGGTTTTATTTGTTGTGTCCTTGTTGGATTCTAGTACTGGGATAGTAGTTAAACAGGAAAGAACATATTCTAATAAAAATAAAATCCAGACTGATACTAAGATACAAAGTGGAATTAACAGTAAAGCCCCATAAACTACTTTAAAATTAACCACAAAATTGCTTCATTAATGCATAATAATGATGCAGGCTTAGAGCTCTAGTTGAAGATCCCCTCCAGTGCTCAGGCTGTCCTTTTGGATGGTTCTCTCCTGAGCACCTTCAGCAGACCTGCAGTGGACCACAGTTAGGGGTCAGGAGCTGGGAAGACAGCCATGACAAGGCAGGAAAAGTGCCATTGCTGTTCCTATCAAGTTATAAAAAAATCAATCCTGGCATCTCCTTTTCCAAGTCTGCTGGGTTTTACATTATTCCCATGGATCTGAAGGACAGAGCTCCTTGGATTTGCAGAGGTTGGAAGAGTCACAGTACAGCATCATCCACAAATGGTCTCTGGCACAGCAGTGTCTATTTCAGTACCTAGAGTTAAGTAACCGTGGTTCACTCTAGCTCACCCTGCTTTGTTCTCACTCCTGACAGGAGAACTTAAGAAAGTCAAGGTCAATTACTTAGACCCTGCACTCTCCTTCTGGTGATGTGCATTGATTTATTAAATAAATAATACTGTTACCCTAAATAATGAGAGTAGGAAGGAAAGAGAGGCCATTTTGTGTATAATAAAACATAAATGTGGAGTTTCAATATGACCCCTTGGGCTGTGCAGGATATCTGCAGCAAAGCTTTTAGAACGCTGCAAATGAGAAAATTAAGATACAGTGAAGCAGTTACCTAGGCAGCAGCTTCCTCTGAGGATGAGGTGCTGTCTCTGTACAGGTCGTGTGCCTATAAAGGCAAATGGAATAAATGTGGTAGCCAAGGCAACCTTTACAGGCACCCCAGTATTCTAAAAACTCAGAATCTTGTTTCTTTCACTATTTTTTCATTCATTATTAGTGTCAGAATCTGGATCTCACAAATGCTAACTGACTCTATTGCCTGCAGAGATAAGTATCAAATGACCAGTTCTCTCAATGTGGAATACACTTGCTGTTGTGACTCCCTTGCACACCTGGCCTTGTGCTGAGATAATCCAACTGCCACACTGTCCACACTGCTCATGACCATTTGCATTTTTTTTTTGTCATTAGACAAGAGGACAAGGAAGGCAGAGGAGAAAAGACATAATTCAAGTAGGATGCCTTTCATTTCCTAGGTTCTGGAGATGAGGGTGATGAGAGAGAGAAGGAGGAAAGAGAGAGAGAGAGGGAGGGAAGGAGGGAGGGAGGGAGGAAGAGAGAGTTACATAACCATAGCCCTAGAAAAAAAATCCTAGGATTATAACTGCAAATAGACCAGATGAGAAGCAATGTAGTCACCTTGTTGGCCTTTTCTTCTCAAGCAGCTTATCACTCCCCAAGGAAAATGAAATCACAAACCAACAAAGAATTCTGATATGTGCATGATTTTATAACCCCTCCTCTTGGAAGCCTCCAAAAAGAGATACTGTTCTATTTTTTTTCTTTTTGCAAAACTTCCAAAATATTTGTAAGCACCTCCCAAGTCAACTGGGCTTACTCAGAAATTGCATGGAGGAGCTGTAGGGATCCAAGTGCAGATCTCTATGGCAACAACTCAGCCATGGGAGGTCTCCAAAAGTATTGAGAAAGATACATTTCTGGATGTTAAAATACTTTTTGAAAGTTTATAGATGATCAATATGAAAACTTCACTCTTTAGTTGAGATAGTAAAGGAAATTACCATTAAGCTTAAACTTTATGACATGGTTAGAGCAGTCACACTGATTTACTTTTCTTGTTTAGGCTCAGTATCCCAAACAGTTAATCTAGCATTAGTAATTGTTAAGTATTTTTTCCATCTCACCTTGAGAAGAAGAGTATGTATAAGGGAACAGATTAATATTGTGGAAAAAATCAGGAATAAAAGTCACAAGAAATGACTGGATGCTATGCTTTGATCCACCAATGCAGTAGTACCCATTATATGGTACTTTAAAAGACAGCATACTTAAAGAATCTTTACAGAGTCTGTTGACTGCCATCTACTTGAGTATGTACCTTAATTCTGCAATCACACCGACTCGCAAACCTGGGACCATCAGCAGCCAAAGGTCATGAGTATCCCCCCGATAGTCTCACATCTATGTATTTAATGAGGACCTAAGGTTCACCCAACAACATATTTCCCATAATCATGCATGGATAGATGATAATCACTATCCATAAACTAAACCCATATGTAGACTTGACCTCATAAAGACTTATGCTGAGTGCATCTTCTCAGGTCTTCTGGCTTCCTTTGATTGGACCATAGCCAGTATGTGAGCTGCCAGTGAAGAAGCAGAATACCCTAGTAGGTAAATATGACATATGCATACTGGCTGGCTTTCTGGTTGCCTTTTGTTCCTGAGATGTAAGCAATGGCTGCTTTGAGATTTGAAGAGGTGGCAGGAGAAAAATGCTAAGAAGACGGAGCTCAGGAAGATAGTGTCTACTTTAGCTCAGTTTGTGACAAATGCTGGACTCATTCTAAAGATATGAACACTGAAAAAGGAGTCAGGGAATCACAAGGGCTGGACACAGAAGTCCTGAAAGAAAGACTCTAAAAAGAGCCTTCCTAACTACAGCATGGATGGAATGGCTGCTCACAGTAAAAAAATGGCTGGAAAACAGCTCTATCCAGGGAAGCAAATGATGGGCAGCAAACCCTCTCTAACCCCTGGATCAGGACCATCTGAATCACAAGAGGCTTCTAGCCCCCAGCATATCTTAGGTTGAACTACTGGAAGGGGAGGCAAGGCAGAGTGGTTTATGAAGGAAGAGACAAGCTTGGCATGGATTTGGGATAAGAGAAGGTGGTATGTGTGGCAGGGTGGGGAGGGCACAGGTCAATTTCTCTGAAATCTGACCCCAGCATGGTCCCCAGAACATCATGTGAAGAGCAAGCACCAGCATGTCTGTCAGCTGTCACCACAGGTCCAAACCCACCCCTAAATGAATAAAGTTAGAATCACTCAGGTAAGGTGATTCACCTTCAAAAAGGGTCTGTCATCCACCAGTGGAAAGTACAGCTGTGAACCATTAACTGCCAACAGATGTGGAGAAGATGGAGAGACAGAGGTACGCTACAGACCCCTGTAACCATCACTACGATGGTATAACATGGGCTTCCGAGTCCACCACTGACCCTCAAGCCTATATCCTTTCTAAACCAGCTGTACTAGCAATGTCTTAAATTAACACTCAGATATGCTCTCTAGTGTCTCAAAGAAGCTTAAAAATTTCCACTTTATATTATGTACATTATTATTCTTTTTCAAAAGACTTTCATGACTACTCTGGATTCCTCAGTATGTCCCAAAGCCTCATCATCTTCTTTTCTTTTTCAAACATTTTAAATCATCATACAAAGTATTAGATAACACTATGGCATTTTCAAACAAAGTGTGCTCTGTAGATTCCCCTCCCTCACCCAGTCTCTTCCCCTCTTTCATGTCCCATGTGTCCTTCTGGTCATCACCCTTGTCCTTCCTTATCACCTAGGTTTAATCCTCAATTAGTTTCTTTTCCAGTTTTAGGCTACACACACACACACACACACACACACACACACACACACACACACACACTTAAACAAGTATATAAGTTTATATTACCAGCTAGGATCTGCATATGATAAAGAATATGCAATTTTTTTCTTTCTGAGTTTGAGACATATTGCCAAACATTCTATTTTCCAGTTCCATCCATTTTCCTGTAAAATTCATAATTTCAAATTTTTTTGCAGATAAATTAAATTCCACTGTGTATATGAACCTTATTTTCATTATCTATTCATTTGATGGTAGACTTGTAGGCTGGTTGTATTTCCTTGTTAGCATGTGTACAGTAGGAATGAACATGAATATATGGGCATTTCTGTGATAGGATATACAGTCCTTTGAGTATATGCTCAGCAGTGGTATAGCTGGGTCATATGGTAGTTCTATTTTTAATTTTGTAGGATACTCCCATACTGAGTAACTTTATGAAGAAAAGGGTCTAGTGTTGTGTAATTCAAGGGAAAGGTGCCGGTGTTGGCTATGCTCTGCAGAGATCTCATGGTAAAAGGCAGGAATACAAACAGGATAAAGAGATTACTTAGAAAAGCAGGAAACAAACCATGCTGGCTTCCATAGTCTCATCTCAGTGCTCATGCCCAATTAACCTGAGGACTTCTTAAAGATCCCACATCACCCAGTCTGTGGGAGGCTGGGGAGTGAACACATTTCCCATTTGGGACTATTTGATGTCAACCAGGAAGGAAGAACTACACCATACATTCTTGTTCTCTTGACATCTCATGATCATCCAGTGAACAGTTTAGAGGTAGTAGGATTAAGAGCCTCCATTTGGTCCCTCAGATGACCTTCAGAGACTTAGTTTTGGAAAAAACAGCTCCTTAATGTGTGCTATTCATGTTACACGGTACTCTTCTGTGAGGTGTTCACAGTGATCAAGTTTAAGAATACTGAACTACATCTTTCCCCCTTTCAGACAAGAGACCAGGCTGAGAGGTTCCTTTGGGCATGATGTCAGTTTCCACTATGTGAGCCAGAGAGAACAGCTAGTCTAGATTCTTCCAACCCCAGCACACAACAGACTAGTCAAAATTGTGTTTTCCCAGGAGCAGCTCCACTCAAGCTTGAAAGAAAGTTTCTTGTTCCAGGACACATGTATGGTTTTGCCAGTTACTTCACACAGTCTCCAAAAAAATCTATTTGACCATAGTTCCCCCTCTACCTTTTGTTCTGAAGCACGATCACCCTGCTGCTGTTTACTTCCAGAGAGGACTCCCTGTCTTCATGGGACATTCTCATAAACCCTGGCATCCTTCATCTGTTTATTGGGGTATAACAACTGAGAGATGGCTGTGTAGCTACACACCAGTGTACGTCTGAAACTTGGTAATATGTTCAATTAGTAACTTTTAATTATTTATCTGACTTAAGATGCAATAACAAAACACAGAGAGCATACCTGTAAAACATCACATAGACAGTGTCAAGTCCCTGCTCTTTGGGGCCCTCTCCTTGAGTATGGACCACTGGCCACAAATGCATACAGATGTACCTGGATGCCTTGGTTGTTCCCTCACCTCTACTTGCTGCTGTTTTGTCTGTGGAGGTCTGTACTCTGTGCCTAATTAATACTTTATATATTCAGGTGAGTGTCAAAATAGAGAGGGAATGAGGAAAGAGCAGCACCCCATTCTGGAGAGGTGGCACATAGGAATCATGGGTGTCTCAGGCCCCAGATCACCTCCATTCTTGCTCAAGTAATTCTGTAGAAGTGGAAAATATCTCTTAGCCAACCAGGGGTTGTTGTCAAAGGTTCTGGCTCAGACTTCCTGGGCTAGATCAGAGGTTTGGTCTCACTCTTTACCCTGCTTAGCCTCAAATAATCACACACAGACTTATATTACTTTTATGCTGATTGACCAAGGGCCCAGGCATATAATTTGCTAATTCCTTCATCTGAACTAACCCATCTTGTCCAGCCATGATGCTCGGTATTTTTCTCAGAGCAGCATTTTCTCTGCGTTTCCTGGCAGCTCCAGTGACTTTGGCATCTGTCTCTGTTCTGAGATGTTCCAAAAAGTTTTCTTAGCCTGGTAGCCCCGCCCACACTTCCTATTTGCCTTTGGCAAATCAGCTTTTATTAAACTTCAGGTGGGACAAATATTACTAGTATAATCCCACTACAAGGGGCTTTGTGAGCATTAGACTCTTTTTTTTTTATAAAAAAAAAAACTTTATTTATTTTTATTTATTTGCCTTAGTATTTGCCTGGAACTACCAACAGTTGTGAGCTGCCATAGGGGTGCTGGGAATTGAACTCAGGACCTCTGGAAGAACAGCCAGTGCTCCTAACCTCTGAGCCATCTCTCCAGCCTGCATTAGATTCTTAAGATGTTAAGAGACTCATAAAAAGGTTTCTAAGAGACAAGCTAATAGAAGTTATTTTGATTTATGGAGTTTTTTTTTAAGGTTTTAACTTGTAAAATAGTACATCTTCACTATAAAAAATCAAGCATAGAAACAGAAATGCTAAGAAAATATGAAGCACTTTGATATCATTGCTCTGATTTTTCTAATCTTTTCTGCATTTGAAACACAGACAGCACTCCAGGGATTTCACTGAATGCTCTTCCAGGACAAAGCTTCACACGGATCACCCCATTCATAAGCTATTCCTCTGTCTTGAGTAATTTCCCCTTCTCCAACTTTCTCTTCTCAGCTGAGTACAGCTTTTTGTGAGAATCCCTCTTTGATTCACCAGGTCAACATTACACTTGCTGTGTGATGCTATTTTCCTTGAATCACATAACTATGCCCATCACCATCAAGTCATTCCTGTGATTTGATTAATAATAATCTTGCCCTCTTAACAATGATAGACTGCATAGAAGCAGATTGTATTGGATTTGCATAGATGATGGTTATATGCACAGTGCTTGGCATGTACCAAACACTTGGTAAATACTTATTGAAAAAAATGAGTTAATGAAACTTTCTATCTACTGTATTCTGTAGACAATGGCATCACAATGAAATATTCAACACAGATCAAATAATCACATCAGGCATGTCTAGTTCATATAAAGTTGATGATAAACATATTGTGACTATATTGGTAAGCTGAGTGCACAGTTCTGAAGCATGAACTTTGTGGATGATATCATGTCACAAAGTAAAAAATTTAATTTGTAAAAAAAGTTTAAAGGTTCAGATTGGCAGTCACATTATCTGCAAATCTCAAAACAGATAATAGTGTTCTAGCTGTGTGTGTGTCTATGTAGTATATTAGGAGACTTTCTAACTTATTTAATGAAAGAATTGAGTTATCAATGTCTCTATCTCTTCATTTAGTAATAAAAAGAAGCAATGACACATTGGTCTTTTAGAAGTCTGTTTTTCAAGAATGGGGCTTTTATAATTTTCCATATTTTCATACATCAGGGTCTTCTATAAGTGAAAGTGTAACAAAAGTCAGACATAAATCAACAGTTGGCTTTGCCTGCAGCCTGGCCCTCCAACACTCTTCTTACAGAGATGGCTTGCCACTCATGTTGTTTTCTTTTTCTTTTTTTTGCAGTTACTAAACTGTGTCTGTCAATTAGAAAATCCTGTGATGAGATTCACTTTTTCTATAATCTGACAAATAATAGTCTTTGAGTGTGTCAATTTTAAATAGAGGTATTTAGACATATGTCAATGAAAAATGCTTGAAATAACAGCTGAGAAAATTTTTCAACAGTAAACAATCAGTGCCACACCAGTTTCTCTAAGCCCATGAAGATGGATTTAAGGCATACTGCATACAAATAAAAAGATTACTTCTGCAGTAGACCATGTCAGCAACAAAATCTGTTAAAAGCTTTTTACTGAAGATTAGGAGCTAAATAATGCTAGCAAAAAGCCTTAATAATGAACTTCATATCATTCTGTTCAAGAAGGGAAAAAAAAAGCAGCAACAACATCCTCTAGCCAAGCTCTTGACAAGCATTTCTCCAGGTGATTTTGGAAAAACCAAGATGTCTTGATCTGTTTCTGCTGCTTTTCAGAATTCAGCTCTGAGCAAAGTTAAATGGTTTTGTTTATTGCAAAGCTTTTGTGAATTGCTAATCACCAAAATGAAATTATCAGCAGGAATTTTTACACATACATTTGGCTAGAAAGCTGCTCTCACAGGATATATCTTTTTATAATTTTAAGTTATTATTATTATTATTATTTTATTAGTCTTCGGGGGAAGTAGGGGTGTTTTGCCTGCATGTGTGCTTGTGACCATGTGTGTGCCTGGTACCTATGAAGGTCAGAAGGTGTTGGACCCCTAAAACTGAAGTTACAGAAAGTTGTGAGCTAACAAATGAGCACTGAGAATTGAATCTAGGGCTTCTAGAACAACAGGCAATGCTCTTAACCTCCAAGCCATTTCTTCAGCCCAAAGCTTTTTTTAATTATAGTAAAACTAATAAATAAATAAATAAATAAATAAATAAATAAATAAATAAATAAGTTAGCATTTTCAAAAGTATAGTTCAGTGGTGTTATGTATACTCATATTAATACAACAGATATCTGGACATTTTAAAATTTGTAAATTCTGTGCCTCCTGAATGACAAGTGTCCAGTTGCTTACTCCACCTCCAGTTCTCAGCCCTTGGCAATCACTGTGATACCTTCTCAGACACAAATTTTACTACAACAAAGAACAAGAGTCTTTAAGAACTAGTATGATAATATTTAAGAGATGGTTAATGAGAAATATTTAATGTTTTTCTTTGATGCTAATGGATCTCATTTTTTAAAATTCTATCTACACCATTACCCTCATGAGAATTTTTAACCAGAGAATAAAAACTTGGAAATAATGTTTAAATGTGATTGAAAACAATGAATTTGTCATATGTATTAAAACACTTAAAGACATAAAATTTAAAGCTGAGAGAGTCCTGCAGAGTGGGATATATATTCTTTTAAGAACTGTTAGAGAAGACTATTGGTAAATGGTTTCTCCTTTGTCTCTCCTCAGGACAACAACCTACAGAAGATCCCATGATTTGTTATACAAAGAATAAAGATATTGCAGGAATCCTCTGGCCTCTGTTACTGTGCCCTTCTTTTTTCTTAAAGACCAATATTTTGGCCATTCATGAGCTTCCAGTATAATACACACTGTGTTTACATCGCAGGCCTCTTCTCTCTTTCCTGGTTTTATCTTTGAAAGTGCTTCCTTCTCATTCTTCATAGAAAATACCCATCCCTCTACAGTCCTGAAACCAGCCTGGTGTCTACTTCTCCATTCTGAAGCTCTGATATTGATGAGGTTAAGGATAATAAATACTTCTTTAATATTTTCATTTAGCCTGGGCCCAACACAGAATTTTCATAAGAACAAACAAATAATAGACCTTAGACGTATCTTAGAAGTATAGCAAATGCTAATGCTTGGGGGCCATTTAGCTCTTGCTCTCCCAGCAGGCAAAGGGAAGACTAAACTGGGGCCTGAATAGTTTTTTTTTATACTGTGGGGGCAGGAATATTTTGGATTTTTTGGATTTGCTATCTTAGCTCTGCAAAAAAAAAAAAAAAAAAAAGAAAGAAAGAAAGAAAGAAAAGAAAAGAAAAGAAAAGAGAGAAAAAGAAAAAAAAAATGTGTGACCCTGACCCTGGCCCTGGCTCTGACTTGGGGAGTTTTCTGCTTTATGACAGTTTTAAGGGCAAGGAGGTGAATGTCAGGGTCAAGAGCACACAACTGGTACTGGTACTTGAGAATGAGCTTTCTGTCTATCACCAAGTGTGCCAGCACCTACAGAGGAGAGGAGGGCATGTCAGACAGCAACATAAACTCACCCCCAAGCAGATGTTTTACCTGCTACTTGAATTGTATTTCATAGCAAAGAACATTTGTAGACTAATGCTTTCAGATGCAATTTGTCAAACTTCATGTTTAAAAGCAAATTTATTCTAAATAAGTTAACTGATTGCTATGTGCCAGATACTGTTCTAAATACCTTTTATGATATTACATCCAATGCTCACAACATGAGATTGAAACTATTTTGTTCTACAGCTTGAAAAAAATCAGAGACACTGTGGCTGTGGAACTCGACCAAGGTCACAGAAAAGAAGAGACTGAAAGTCAAGCTCCCTGATGTCCCAACCTAAGATCCCCACAGCTGATGGAAAGAGAGGCTGTGGCTATCTTGAATATATATCTGTTTCCTTGACAAGTAATAGAAAAAAAACCCTTGTGATGGAAAGGGAATTACAGCAATTGGTATAATTGTAAAGATGTGGTTGTTAGGTCACTTGCCTGCCAGTTGCCGTGTGCCGAAATGTTCTACTCCTAAGTCTAACTGGAAGAGTCTATGTGTGAGCAGAAGTTAGAAAGGCCAATCATAAATGGCTCAGGAAATATTTCAATGAGTTAAAAGCATTTGAGAGAAGTATTTCTTCCCTGCAGAGTTCAGGGAGTTTTCTCACAGTTTGTAAATAAAACATGTAAGTCAGAGACCGGGTCCCAGTGACTCTAGTCCCTGTTTCATTGTTTCTGGTTTCACAAATAATACAATCTTAATTTCCCACAGTCTAGGGCTCTTGGACACTGTTATGATTAGTGTATCAGTCTCCTGGAACATCTAATGAAGGAAGTTTCTGTACTTTCACATCAGATTTTACTTATGAGTTTGAACTTCTCCTTCATGGATTAGGCTATAACATTTTACAATGATTTTGTGATGCTGACTGAACTCATGGCCTCCTACAGATGTGACCTCATCTGAAATTGCATTTATTTATTTATTCTTCTCTTATATATTATATCCCTACTACAGTTTCCCCTCCCTCCAACACTCCTAGTCCCCCCCACACAACACATACTTATCTCCCCTCTCCCCCAGATCTACTCCCCCACTTCCCTTTAGGAGAGAGCAGGCCTCCCAGGGATATCAACTGAACACTGCATAACAGTCACAATAAGTCTAGGCACATACCCTTCTATTAAGGCTGGATAAGACAACCCATAGGAAGAAAAGGGTTCCAAGTGTAGGCAAAGAAATCAGAGACACCCCCCTATACCACTGTTAGGAGTCCCACAAGAGCACCAAACCTGGCAACCATAACATATACAAGGAGGACCTAGCTCTGGCCCCACATGCTCCCTGACTTTTGCAGAGGTTTAGATTGCATTTCTGAAAAAAAAATTTATTTATTTTTATTTTATGTGTATGAGTATTTTGCCTGATGTATTCATTGTACTATGTATGTAAGAAGATATCAGACCCCAGAACTGGAGCTGCAGTCTGTTGTGATCCTAGCATTACTTAGAATCAAGCTCAGGTCCTCTGCAAAAACAATAATTGCCTTTAACTTCTGAGCCATCACACCAAGACCAAGAAACTAAATTTCTTTAAAAAAAAAAAAAAAGAGAATTATGTCACTTTAAAAGGGTCTTAAAGAGTGATAAGAATATGTAACAATACTAATTCAATATAGTAATATACAGAAAAATACCAGTTAACTGGAGAAATGAGAATATGAACTTGGTTTTAGGGGAGATAAAATATTATAAAAATAGAAAGAAAATTACTTGTGGAAATAATAGGTTACATAATAATGACTGCAAATGGATTAATTAAATGTAAAAATTTATAAATGCTTATACATATGCAGTGTATAACAAAGAATGCAGACTAGAGATAAGGAGGAACGGCAGCAGTAATGATGTCTCCGTAACATGAACGTGATGTTTTCCTTGTACTCTTGTTTGCATATGCATACATACTAATTGTTCTAAATGATGGGCTTCACTGTGACATTTTCATGCTTGTATGTAAGACTGGCTGTATTCCCCTTCCATTGACCTCTTTTATCCATCTCTTACATTTTTAATATTTCATAGAGCACATATAGTTGTTAAAGGTTATTTTAAAATAAATAAACTAGAATAAAGTTGTCTTGATGGTAATACTTCATAGTATCTACTGATGGAAAAGGAAGTTGGATTTTTTAAAATGCAGCTTTCCTCCATAGCTCACCTTGGTTTATTAAAGGCATATAAAATTTATGGTGGTGGGAGGTGGCTGAGATATGTATATAATATAAACATATACCTATTGTTTTAATTGCAGTGACTAGAATTATTTTACTAAGTTTGAGAAATGAAAATTTTATATTAAGCTTACATATTTGATCAAAGCATTTGTGATTCAACTTCTCAACCACAACATTTTTACATATGTATCAGTAGAATTCAGTTTCAAGGTAAAATCCAAACAGAAAGTATTAAATATGAAATTGTGTTTCATGTCTTTCTGATTCTATTAGTACAATTAAGATGTGACACAGAATGTTTATGTAACTTGCTCAAGGCTGCAGAGTAGAGAGAGCATTTAGCCTAGGTTCCTCAGGGTTCTATAAGCCCCTTTCATGGTTGTCAACACCTCAGACTTTGAGTTGTTCTAGCTTTGGACCCTGAGTTTGGCTTAAAAAACCCAGGGCAAGGTCTCTAAAATGTGCCTTCATGTGTAACATGATAATGGTGAAATCCACCTTACATGGCTGATGACATTGATATGAAAGGTTTACCAGGACTGTCCATCTCACTGCTCACACTCAGTCACAACTGCAGATGGAGCGACAGGACAAGAAAGGACAACATAAAGGAAGCCATTTTGCTTTGTTTCTATGAGGACAGTAAACTATGCTCACATGCCTGTCTCATAAGCATGGTATCATCATCACCAATAACTATTATGATTGCCGGAGGATTGCTTTGAACTGAATTGCAAACATGGCTCCTGGCTTCTGAAGTTTAAATGGCCATCAACAGAAACAAAATGGGAGACATATTTAAGCCAAATGACATGTCTTACGAAAAGAACTATTGGTCTTGTTTATATATTAGCAGTATGAGAAATGAAAAAAGCATGGAAATTTCATATTTGTAAGGAGAGATGGTCCTCTTAAAGTCCCAAATATCTTTTCAGAAAAGTTTGGTTTTCTGGAACTTATGGAAAACTGTGGTAGGTTCAACAAAGAATGGACTAAAATAATCACTCAGTCAGCTATACAGGAAAGCACTGTCCTCACTGTGATATGGATGTTGCACAATAAAGGTACAATCCAGATTATAGAAATGAGTGTATGACAGTGAGTGAAAACACAGAAACCAAAGGAGCACCATGGATGGAGACAAAGCCACCAGGGAAAAAGACAAGGGTGGCTGCCTGGGCTCTGATGGAGCTTCAGCATGTTTGGAAACACAGCCTGGGAACTGGTGTGCCAGAATGTAGGTTTTTATCTGGTTCTCCTGAGTCATATAGCCTGGTTGTGTTTCCTGTGTTCTTTATCTCCTAGGTACCATAGAGGGGTGACTATCAGAGGCTGTGAATTTGTGTTTGTATTTTAGAGCTATTAATGCTTGCAGACTGAGTGTTCAAAGGCTGGGTATGCATGCTTCTGCTCTTCCTGGTCCAGGCATGGGGGCAGTAGACACAATCTTCTTTCTCCCAGGCAAATTAGTTTTGAATTAAGATCTTTAAAAATGTCTTTAAATCCTGTTACAGAAGGTGTTTGAATGGGACCATGGGGACAAGGCTCATGAAGAATGAGTAGTTACTGAAAGAAAATAAGAGGATGAATGGAGATTAACATCTTGTAAAATAGCTCATTTCCTCAAATTCAAAATTATCCCACAGGAAAGAGGAATGAAATTATTTTTTTTTTAAAAAAGCCAATTCTGGGTAAGGCTATTTAGCTGATTCTTTTCTCCTTTTCGCTTGTGAAAATATGGGTCCAATTACTAATGGACACAGAGAAAAAATGAATTCCAACAACAGCATCCAAGTTCTCTCTTCCTATCTACCAGTGGATTCATTCTGCATCCTCATTTAGCTGTCTGAAGCACTAGGCAGTGTGTGTTGCAAGCACACAGTGAGCTTTACAAAGCACCCCACCTGGCATTTTGACATTCTCAGAGAGTGCAGTATTTCAAATGCCACCATCTACTTCCTCTCACCTTTCTAAAATTATGCTTTAATTGTTCTCAGAAGTGATGTTAGATTAGGCCTAGATGTTAACACATAATCCATCTCACAGGACAGCAATTCTACTTCACTTGTGTTCTGAAACTTAAGAAATATGGCCTTTGTGAAGCCAATGCAAAGAGCTATTTGCTTCAAGTTTTTTTCATGTAAATGTTTTTTCCATGGACTTCTGGAAATAAGCAACAAACATTATTGTCTGTTTGGGGAAACTGAGTCTGACCTTTGCTGAATGTAACTTATAAAGGAAAGTTTTCATTAATCTTTAATCTCGCCAAGAGCTGAATTTCAGTGAGGTAAGCAGAGAAAAATTTTTAATGCAAATTTTAGTTAGCTACCTTTGTTCTGAGATTAGATTTATAGCATATAAGCTGAACCTGCTAACTAAAATTAAGAATGGTGTGATAGGCTTTTATTTCAGAAGGAAGCTTTTACTAAGGGGGAAAAATCATAAAGTTTGACACAACTCCCAAATAATATCTACCAGGAAATAGTTGTAAAATGAGTCCCTGGTCAGCAATTCACAGCTCTATCCTGAGATTGTTGATTTTTATGGGTATTTTACACAAACTCTGGCAGAGAACTAAAGTAGACTGATTCTCTCTCCACACACATGAAACAGCTTCTGGTGAGCTGGGAGGAGAAGAGAGGCATCTGTGTTTATGCTCATTCATGAAAATCTGTGCTGACCCAGATGGCCTTTGCAGCCGTCATTACTGGAGAAAAACCGTGGACTCTGAAGCTGCCATTATTTACATTATTTACTTCACTGATGGGCTGCATCAAAATCTCCACTTATCCGCAGGGAAAAAGTTGTCAACATTTTATAACGAAGTCTCCTGTGGAACAAATGGCTCAAACCAAAGCTCTGTCCCCAGGAAACATCTCAATGGTCAAAAGTAGGAAATATTTTCATAAATCCTCAGTATTTGGGAAACTTGTCATTCTCCATGGAAACTGCTCTGTGCTGAAATGTGTCTCAGCCCAACAACAAACCTTCACATCCTTGCAATTTCTCATGAGGGTGTAAATGAGGCATCCAGTTATTGACTACCTCTGTTTCTGAGAACTGTAGGACGACCTGACAGTATAAAGCAGCCAGAGTTCATAGCTGAGCTTCCATTCTTACTACATAGATGTGGGTGGAAAATGAAAATCAATGCTCCTAGGTTCCCAGCAGTTGGCATTCTGGCTGCCAATGAAATGCACATGCCTAATTGACTGGGAGGATAAGTAGCTATGGTATCAGAAACTGGATTCCAAGTCACTGTGTCCACTCACTAGTTCAAAGGCTAACATCTGGCTGAGGTAGGTAGCGGAAAGGGAGGTGAGTCACAATAACCCCTGGCTGCAGCTGTGGTGGTTATGACCTTAGAATCAATAGTTCTGGATGGTTCCTTCTCCATTAATACTTTCAGTGATTTCAAAAGCATCTAACATGGGGAAATAAGTCTTCTGTTTAAAAATGCTTAGCACACACTGAAAACTGATAAGGACATATTTTTCTGGGTGGAGAGTTGGGTAAGACCCTAACTCAGGGGCTGTGAGGAGAGTTCCAGGTTAAAGCACTTGCCAAACAAATATGAGGACCAGAATTCAGATCCACATTAATGCCAGGTGGGTGTGGCAGATGACCCCTAATTCCAGTCTTGGAAGGAAATGACAGAAGACTCCTATAGCAAGCCAGCTAGTGAGATTAACCATATGGACAAGCCCTAGATTCAATAGAAAGCCCCTGCCTTAATGAGAAAGATGTGATGTAATGGAGAATGACTCTGATATCAAACTCTGGAGTCTACATGCATACATACATTCATGCACACTACCATGTGCACACACACACACACACACACACACACACATTAGAGAGAGGGATACAGAAACAGAAAGGCAGATACAGATGGTGGAGGAAAAGAGAAACAATGGAAGGAAAAGGAAAACCTAACCTTTATAACTAATGTCATGGGAAGGTAAAACTCCTAGCCACTAAGGAAATCCCTGGGTCAGCACAATGAGAATGAGATGGGAAACGTCTTGGAAGTAGAGAGGTAAAGAAAGACATATGAAGAGGAGGAAGAAAGGAAGCAAACAAATTAGTTGATGCTTAAATTAATACTTGGGTGAAAATTCTCAAACACTGCCAACCTATGCTCTCAATCTATTCCCAAACATAGTTTTGTCCATATGTATCTAATTTCCTGACTGAATGTGGAGAAATCAACCCAAGTGTGATTATTAAATTGGATATGCAGTTATATGCAGTTTGCCAAATAACAGAACATGGTCTATTTGTCATGCAACATAGTCTAGGGCATGCATAACAAAATAAATAATCCCTCAGAATCAATTTCCCATTGTTTTCCTAAACAGAAATAAGCTTTCTAGCTCTAATTTTATAGAACTTTACAGTATATTAACTGCATTTACATATCATTTAAATTTCTCTTCAGAAACCTTGAGAGCCCAGTAAGAATTATTGCCACTGCTGCAACTCAGCTGGAAGAACACTGCTGAAGACATCAATGTACTGTATGGTATCATCTGCTATCCTCAGTACCCAGTGCTTCTTCTTATTGACTGTCACACTGACTATGTGATACAGATGAGTGATGGCTGCTCCTCTCTCCTTATTTTAAGCTGAATTTTATTAACAGCACCAGGAACTCATAAAGTCAAGACCAATGTCCTTGCCCTGGGCTATAGACACTACTATTGAACTTATAAGGTACAAGTATAAAAATAAAAACTTTGGAGGGGGCATATTGGGAAAGAGAGCAGCAACATGAGACTAAAAAGGAAACAGAGAGCCATGAGTTACTCCTGGAGAGCAGAGCATTGGAAGGAAGTAGGACAGGAAGAATTAAAGAAACGCATCAGAGATACAGGTCCTGAGAAAGAAGTGAAATCAAAACCAAAGCTTTTCCTACAACACTGAATGTGGGCATCTGCCATATGTGAACTTCTACAACATGCTTCTACTTGATTCCCATCAACAGATTTCAACTCTAGCTAAAATCCCTTTTAATCATAGGCAAGGACTACAGTTAGTTCAAACTCCCTTTCTATTTATCCAAGAAAGCCATGGCCCAATTCCTGGCATTCCACGTGGTTGAGCCAACACGGCTCCAGTGGGATGCACCTCGTAAGGAGGCACGCCCCTGGGCGTGGCTGCATAAACCCATGCAGCACTACCTACAGAAGCGCCTCCCTAGACGCATATGGAGGCACGACCCTAAATGTGACTATGTAAACCCATGCACACCCGTTCTCTTAAAAAGAGACGCCATGTTATGGTCTCTCTCTCCTCCTGTCCTGCTTTTCTGCTTTTGTACCTGCCTGGGAACGCTCTTAAATAAACCCTTGTGTGGCTGTGAGTGTGTGTGTGTGTCTTCTTACGCGCAAAACCAACACCAATGGCATATATAAGCACACATAGAAGCCAGTTTGTTTCCACTGGCTGAGTCTGGTAGAAACACAGGCACAATGGTGGCTGAGTACAGCCGGGGGCAAAGTGGAGACAGGCCTGATGCCCTAGGCTGTGAATGTGCAGTGGTCACCTCAGTGGGGTAAAACAGCTTATTCTCCAGCTCCCACAGAATCTTTAGTAGAAGCATGAATATACAGTTGTCTGAAGAACCACAGTGTAGAGAGTCCCTTTTCTGCTTCCCTTCCTGGAGAAAGGCAAAGAACACAATAAGAGCACATTATATGAGGAATGAATGTTCTCAATACCCCCTTCATTTCAGAAGCCCCGCCTAGCTGCTGGCATGTCTCCCAAAGACATATGTTTAAAAGACTGAAATCAAAAATATTTCATATTCCAACAAAATTGCTTTTTTCTACTTGAAGAAATATAAATTTTCAGATTTGTAAACTATTGTTAAAAATGTGACTGACACTTTTTTCTTTTGCAAATCTGGTCAAACAATAAAAATGTTTTTATTGTGGTTATGGTTTATATTGCCCTGGGAAATACTATGCAAAAGGAGCACACCTTGTTCAAAAGCTAGCTCTCATTATTAATCCAGAAACAAATACAAAACAAATGGAAAATGAAGAGAAATCTATTTAACCACTTATTTCTCTTGCTTCCTTACTGGCACCTGTGACTTTAGTGGCCCTCCACTGTTAGCCAAATTTTCAGTCTATGAGGAATGTGTTACACAGCCAGGAAGAGGCTGGCGCAGTGCCCGGCCTACACACAACAGTTGCTCTCTAGTCCTGTCTTTCGCTTCTTCCACAGCGGAACTCTGGACTATCAATGGTAGCAAATTGTGCCAAGAATTTTGATCTCAGACCTGTGTCCTCTTGCGCTTGTTTTGACTCATTATATTGGTTTCTCTGAAGAAGGTTCTGAGTGAAGTCCAGTGCCTAGCACTTTAATTGTGCTTTCTGTTGAAATCTGTTGTTTTAGGTAAATTCACAGAAAACGCTAACATAATGGACTCAGGTCACATTATCATTTACTGAGTGATACTTAAATGTGAGGTTGAATATATTGTATTAGCAACTCATCAGAAAGCAGAGACCACTCTCAGCAGGCATTCATAAAATAAGAGCTAGTCAAGAATTGATTATATGGCAACCTAGATGCCCCACAACTGAAGAATGGATTAACAAACTATGGTACATCTACACAATGGAGCACTAGTAAGCAGTAAGAAAAAATGATATCCTAAAATTTGCAGGCAAATGGATGGATTTGGAGAATATCTTCCTGAGTGAAGTATCTCAAACCCAGAAAGATAAGCAGGGTATGTACTCACTCATTAGGGGACTCTAAACAAAAAAGCAAAAAGCAAAACATGTTCAAGCTGTAAACCACAATCACTGAACAGCTTGGGATCTGAAACACCTGAGAGTGGCACCTTGGATCCCACTCCCTCTAGAGGAACACCTGACCCAGTCTTGATGTTGGGGGAAGGAAACTGGATCTGCCAGGAGTGGATGCTGAACTGAGCAATATTGGGACCTTGGAATCTCCTACCCATGCTGAGGAGGAGATGGGGAGATGTGGAGAAGAGAGAGTGACTGGATGGGGTTGGAGGGGAAAAGAACCTTGAATAAGGATATACATGGATAGAAAATGTGACTTTATTCATAATAAAAAATTAAAAAAAAAGAATTGGTTATATGAGTGTTGGAAGTACTTAAGATGCCAGAGAACAAGAAAAAGTAACAAAGTTGTCAGTAACTGTAGGAGAATCCTGCTGTCCTCAGGCAAAGGAGCAGAAGCCATGGTGTGATGAGCAATTTTCTGGTTTTGTGTTGTTGGATCCTATATTAACCTGTAAACCCCATCTGCTCAAAGACCAGGTTACTTCTTGGAATGCTGGGAGTTATAGTTCAATGTTAGACCATAAGTAAACACTCACTTATCCAACTTCCTGGGATTCTGGGAGTTGAAGTTCTCAGAAAAAAACCAACAAAGACTCATGGGAAAATATGATGGCCTTTGGGTTTTGTCCAACTAAGCCCCACCAATGTGTGCCTACAGGCCACACAGCAAAAAAAATTTTCCAGGTGGTATTCCTGACCAAATTCCATCTCTGTATGTATTTAAAATTTTAATGAAAGCTTGGAGCCTCTTGCAGTAGGATCAGACTGTTTCTGGTGTATGAACTGATATAGACACCCATTCCCTACAGAGGAACACCTAACTCAGCCTTAATACTGGGAGGAGGGAATCTGACCTACCTCAACTGGATAAGCCAGACTGAACTGACCAGCCTTGGGACTCCTTGCCCTCCTTGGTTAAATGATGGGAGTATAGGGTCGGGGGAGGCTGAGGGAGGATTGGAAGGGACTTCGAGGAAGGAAGGCAGAGGGGAACAGTGGTAGATATGGAAAAACACTAAAAACTCTTTAGACAAACAAACAAAAACAAAACAAAAAAGCTTGCTTTAATTTGCCCAAAATGGTAGAACTGATTTTTCTCTGGTGGATTTCAGGATTAACAGTGTCATGCTTGGCTGGGTGAATCTTAGCCTAGGAACCTGTTTCTGAAGGCTTTGCTCCCTAAATGGCTTCCTTCACTTTGTGATTGCAATCTCTCAGAGACTGGATGCCCCTCCTATCACCTAACTTGCAATCCTCCAACAGCACTTCCACCACAGCAGGATCTAACCAGAAGCACAAAGGACAAACAAAGGAGTAGATGGGCCAAGAGCTTCACCTGAGGAGCATCTTAAAGATGAGCTGGACGTGAAGGCCAAAAACAAGGTCAGAGTATGTTAAACTAAACGTAAAAGCGTTTAACTCTTTTAAAAACTGAGGCATGGCAATATTTCCTCTTTAATGTTTACACCTTGAAAGGCACTGTGAAACTATTATGTAGTCTCACTAACTTAATGCCTCTTCCTTATTTCAAATTTCTTAAGGAGCTTTTATTTTGTGAAAAAGAAATTAATCTTTGACCTATAGCATTTTCCTCTTCTACTTTAGACTCATACAAACCTATGTTTTTTTTCTGAAAACAAAGATCAACAGCTCTGTTGTGAGTGGTAACAAACAGGCCCTAAGGATTAGCATTGCTCAACACCTCCCCCCAATTCCATGCTGTGGAGGTTTGTGGGAGGGTGGAGAGGTGGGGGGTTGGGAGTGGGGTGGAGGAGGTTTATTGGGAGCCTTGAGACTAGTCTTCTAGGAAAAGTCTCTCACAGTTCTTTTAATTCATCTCACAGCTCCATCTACAGCTGCGTATTTCCCCAAATTTGTGTACCTTTTCTAGAAATTGTCATACTGCTGGATAAAGGGAAAGAGAGCCTGAGAACGGTTCTTTCCCAGTTCTAGCCAGAAACATACGTGGATCCATTTCCCAGATGACAAGCAATGAACCTTAGATTCTGTTAAAAGTTTTGCCTGTTCATAATTTTTGAGCTTTCAAAACTATAAGACTTCACAACTGTGTAAAAACAACTTCAAAAGCAGGTGTTTTATATATTTACATTAGCCTCTTATTGGCAGAGTAGTGCCAAAGTTGCAAGTTATCTATGCAAGGCTTCACTAGTCAAACCAAAGAGAGCAAGCCGACTGCTTTTACTAACAAGCACCTAAATCAGCTGCTGTGCAGGGCAGCAGAGAGGGGGAGGGGCCAAGGAGAGGACAGAAGAGAAAGCAAACTAAATAGATTGGCATGGGAACACTTACAATGTAAAATAACTACTATTGAATAATAGCCTGCCACAATTTATGAAAATAATTTGCTCTAACATTTTGAATATTTTACTTACTCTTAACATTTGTAGATATACAAGAAATGTACTTTATCATTGTCTTGAGCTGTCTAGTCTCAGTAATTATTAAATATTTAAAACTGAGTGGATCTGGATGTACTTGGGAAAGGAAAAACTATGCTCAAAATATATTTAAATTTAAAAATCATTTTAATATAATAAAAATATATAGAAGTGAAAGTAGAAATACTTTCTGAGCTGTGTTTTAGGTTTTGCTTTGCTGTGAAATACATGGAATATGTACATTCCCTAAATTTTAGAGCTAAAAGGTTTCAATTGGTTGTGAAAAAACTAATTTGCACCTCTAGACTGAAGACAATCATTTCATGATTCAATTAATTTTCCTCATCACCAATAACTCTTTAAAACAAAATGCTAAATTAATGTGCATTTGAAAGATCTACTTTTGGTGAAGAGGACTGTGTGCTGGTGATAGTGATGGTGTTGGTGATGAAGTAAACTGCTGCAATCCATAGTTTGTTTGCATAAAAATATTAAATAAACCTCTAAGGAAAAACATTCTGGAGGGCTGAGGCAAATTACAGTAGTAAAATAAGGAGGCTAATTCATTGATCATAGCTAATGAGACAAGATGACCATGAGAACAAAGAAGGTATTTCCAAGGACTTTATAGGAATTAAATAATAAACAACCGTGAGAGTCATCACCCCTTGTCTTAAAATAGGAGGGAGAAAAACAAACCTGAAGTTCTATGAAAGATATGAGCTAGGTACCATCTATACACCACTCACTATACTGTCCCGATAATAGTGAGTGGAGTTCCTACCGCATTCTGCAGGCGAGGAGGCAGCCTCAGTGGAAGTTAAATTGCTTGTCTATAGTACACTAACTAATACACTAAAGTCAGAACTCATCCTTGTGCTGGGTGAGGAAGTGAACGGCAGGCCTCTAATTCTGAGTGACCAGCGTTGTTATCTTGTAAGTAAGAACCAATACACACCAAGACAGCATATGCTTTGACTTTCTGTTTTATTTACCACAACTTGGCCAAAGGGCAGTTCTAGAGAGACAGAGGACGATGTACCTGTGGTGTGACATCCTTTCTTGTTCTCATGACTACAACAGCTCAGTTTGCATGCAACATCAACTCCAGCCTTCAGGTTCTGCCTGCTTCCACCTCTCACCCCTCCCTCAGTCTTTCTCCTTGATGAGCTCCCAAGGGCCTCAGGGGAAAGAAAACAGCTGAACATCCCTCTCAGTCCATTTGAAATTCAGACTTCTTCCAGACTGTAGATTTCTAAATCTGCCTGTTAATTATTTATTTTATGCATATGAGTGCTTTGCCTGTATATGCACCAAGGGTGTGCTGGTGCCCGCAGGGACCAGAAGAGGGTAGTTGTGAAGCACACTGTGGGAGCTGGGAAGTGAAGTCTGATTCTATTAACTGCTGAGCCGGTCTCTGCAGCCCCTCCCCTCCAAATAAACTGAAAATTGTAATTTCTTTTTTTGTTCTTTTGAGATGAAAATGCTCTACAACTGGGAATGCCTTCTTCAAGCCTTGGGGGCTGTTCCTTTGCAATGCAATCGTCAGAAGGTTTTACTCTGGTGGCCTCAGGCCATGGCACTAAGCGGGGAACCTGATTTTAGTGTACACTCCTGACTGAGCACCAATGGCTCTCCTTCACTTCACTCTTGGATTTGCCCTCCTCCCTGCAAAGGCCTGGGAGCCTTTTCCAGGATGCTCCTGTACTTGACACCCTCTGCTTTTTAAAACATTGATCAACTTGAGTCTAATCTCTGTTTCTATATAGTTGTTTTAAGTAAAATTCCCTTTCTGTTGAACTGGTCCAGGAGAAATTCTCTTTTACATAACATATAAGTCTCAAACCAAGAATCCAACAACTATTACATGCTTCAAAACATTAAAAACATGTGACATACATATAACAGATATGAGGTTAGCATGTACTGTATAAGGAACTTTTTATTTACAAAGGAGAAAAAGTATAAACAAAAAACCCCACAAAAATACAAATAAAGGAATAAAGTAAATTTCAAAATATTAGTAAAAAGAAAATATTCAAATTGATGACTAGCATATGAAAAGGTTAAATTAGATACCCAACAGCAAGAGTAATGGGAAATAACAACAGCTGCTTGTCACCGAGTGTAACATGCCTTTTAAATGGGCATGCCCTTTGACACAGAAACTCCATGGTTAGAAAGTATTCTTGAAAAATAAGTTGAAGAAATGAATCAAAGTTTTAGGTTTGATTCAAGAATTTTCCCTGCTCAACACCATCAAACTCATAAACAATTTAAAGTTTCCTCAAAAAACAACAAAACTTTAAAAACATGTCTGAAAAAGAGGGGACAGAGAAGGGAAGGGGAGAGCTGCTGCCTTGCCTTGGACAAATATATAGTTCCCTTTATTGAAACATCACACATATCACAGTAAACCTGTGCACTGACACTGAGCAGCCTCTACAGGAAGCTCCGCACAGAGCAGTGGATATGTCTGCATGATAGCTGCAGGAGTTTGTTTATCTGTACTTGACCATCTACTACTTACATGTTTGAAATGATGAACTTATCCTTCTCGTGAAAAAAACAATATTTTTTAAAAGGATATGTAGCCCTGGCTGTCCTGAAACTTGTATTGTAGACCAGGCTGGCCTCAAACTCAGAGCAGTATTGAGCTGTTCAACATAGGTCCTGGAAACCAAACTCAGGCCCTTTGCTAGAGCTGCAAGCACATAACTATGGAGTCATCTCTCCATCCCTAAGAGAGGCCCCTTTAATGCTGAGAATGGAATTTTTTTTATGCCAAACTCCACAAGGAAAGTGACTCTGCCCCTTCCCTACCTTCCTTTTATACCCCTGAGAGTGAGTCCCCAGGAAAACTCGCAAGACCACAGAAGTTTCTGAGAAAAAAGAAAGGAAGGAAGGAGGGGGAAATAGGAGGAAATGACTTGGTAAGTAGTATCTATCATGATAGTTGTGCAGCAAGGGGAACACTACTCCATTGTTGGTGGGAGTGTAAGCTTGTTCAGCCACTTTGGAATGCAGTATGGCGGTTTCTCAGAAAATTGAGAATCAATCTCCCCAAGGACCCAGCAATACCACTTCTGAGTGTATACCCTATAGATGCACATTCACACTCCAAAGGCATTAGCTCAACTATGTTCATAGCAGCAGTATTTGTAATAGCAAGAACCTGGAAACAACCTAGATGTCTCTAAACTGAAGAATGGATTAACAAACTGTGGTCCATCTACACAATGGAGTACTACTCAGCAGTAAGAAAAAATGATATCCTAAAAGCTGTAGGCAAATGGATGGATTTGGAGAATATCTTTCTGAGCGAAGTATCTCAAACTCAGAAAGATAAGCAGGAGATATACTCACTCATTAGGGGACTCTAAACAAAAAAGCAAAAAGCAAAGCATGCCCAAGCTGCAAACCACAACCACTGAGCAGCTTGGGATCTGAAACACCTTGGACTGACAGCTTTGATCCCATTTTCTCTAGGAACACCTGACTCAGTCTTGATGTTGGGGGAGAAAACTGGATCTGCCAGGAGTGGATGCTGAACTAAGCAATATTGGGACCTTGGGACCTTGGGACCGCCTGCCCATGGGGGGAATGGGGAGATGTGGGGAAGAGAGAGTGATTGAAGGGGGTGGAGGGGGAAGGGACCTTGAATAAGGATATACAAAAATAGAAAATGTGACTTTATTCATAATAAAAAAAAGAAAGGATTTTCTTATGTCTCTCTCTCTCTCTCTCTCTCTCTCTCTCTCTCTCTCTCTCTCTCTCTCTCTCTCTGCCTATTTCAATTCAAATGGGAAAAGAAAACTGTGATAATAAAAACAGATGGTTTGCCTGAGCCGAACAGCTCAGCTGAAATGCTATAGGGAATTGGCCTCCTGTGTATGATCAAATAAGAGAGCTTAGGTGGACATCTCTGATTGTCAAACAGGCAGTAATACACGATAGTCACTTCCCACCATTTAAGGATAGCAGAAGACAGTGGAGAAAGAAAGTGCAGGGTGGAGCAATCATTACTCCCCAAAGGATGCTAGGAAAGTTCCAAGGAGAAGCTGTTCTCCTGCCTCAGGCTTCTGATCTGAGCAAACTGCAGGTGAATTATCAAAATAGGATGCAATCATTATCTTAGATATTTAAATGAGTGAAGATAAACTTTCTTACTAAAGGCCAAAAAGATTTATGAGGTACTGTCAACTCATAAATAGGAAGCAGTAGGAATTTTATTCCATTTTGAAGTCTCTGCATGATTTCACTCTGATTTCTCATTTCTCTGTGTCCTACCAAGATTTGCTAAATATGCTTAGATTACCACACCTATCCATAATATATATCATGTCACCAGAACATGGAACAAGAAACAACATGATATTTCCCAACCAGGCCCAGCAGCACAGTGTGGCAGAGGATGGAGAGTCCATGAATCTCCTAATGCACTGCTTTGTTAGACACCTTTGCATTATCCATCATTATAAAAGCTAATAAGCTCACATTCCTCAGCACAGTCTCCATAGACTTCTATGTTTGCATTGTCGACTTCTGGGCACCTCCTTGTAGGGAGATGTGCTCCAAGCTCCTATCGTACTAACCATCCTGAAGGAAAGGTATCTTTCTGAAAGATAAGTATAAAAACCATTTTAGCTTTAATCTAAAAAGCACCACCGTGAGACAACTCCATTAGCACTGAGTACAGCCTTTCTCTACACACCTGTTTGCAGGCAGTGAGGAAGGACTAAGAGCATCTTTTAAAATGGTTCTTATCATTTTGCCATTAATTTATTCCAAATTTAAATGATCAAACAAAAATATTGCCAGAGCCTCAGCATAAAATCATTTTCTTTTTTTTTTTTTTAAGACAATCATGCTATCCAGCTTAATAGTCTGTGTGTTGTGTCCTGTTATCTCCAATGCGGAGAGACTGTTTATAATAGAAATATCTATAAAAAAATAATCACATCACCTGAGTTTTCCATGGAAATGGACCATTGAACAGTTTCCATATAGTACAGTGATATTTTCCACAAGAGGTTTCAGAGCCCTCGTAGAGGAGCAGAGGAAATTAGCTGAACACAGTGGACTGACAAGCTATCAACAAAATAACACACAGTTTTCATGGAAATGCCTAAATCACTATTTACTTGATGAAGTGCAATGTAACAGCTCTGAAGGAGCCATTTTTCTGCACCGGCTAAATAATGTGTGTTTACCGAAACTGGGTAATTATAGAGTCATCATATAAAGTACTGTCAGCGCCTCCAAGGGACAAAATGAGCCTGCTACTGGGCGAGGCCTTGAAATTTGGCTCTGGTTATTTCTAACTCTGGCACTGCAGACAAGAATGAGCAAATGATATGCAGAATAAAGAAAAACAGAGAAATGGGATAGAGAGAGTCTAGCAGTTAAACTGTGATTCCATGATCCAGGTGCTAATAATGTTGGAAGGTGTCTGCATGGCTTGAAGAGGAAAATATAGCTCTGACATATAACAAGTTAGTTAAAAGTGACATACTTTTTCATTAAATGTACTTGGAAGTGTAATGATAAACCTTACTTCAACCTAAAGTGCATAAAAGATATATTCCCTATGTAAGGGGAGAGAAAATTAATAATAAAGAATAAAAGAAGCTGACAATATTTGATTGTTGAAAGGCAACTCCTTCAGAGAACACGTGGACTCTTAAAGCCAATGGAAAGTGAACAAGAAACTTGCCAAAATTGTGTATCCACAGCCTTATTGATCTTGGCTTTTTATGCACAGAAACCACTCATGGTTGACATTGGTGAATTAGTAATAACAGCAGAGTTACAGACAAAAAAACAAGGATAGTATATTGAGGGACTTTCCCAGAACTGATGAATTAGGTCTTTGTTCTCATTTTCAAAGGTGTAGGTGTGTGCTGGGCTCTTAGGTCAAAATGGTGCATTGGTTTCTCTAACGTGGAGTAAGCTGTACTGAGCTGTATAGTCCAAATTAATACAGTATGTTCTAGTTATCTTTCTGTTGCTATGATGAGCACAGTGACCAAAAGCTACTTGGATAGAAAAGAGTTGATTTGATTACAGATTATAGTCTATCACCAAGGGAAGTCAAGGCAGGAACCCACAAGCAGGAACTAAAGCCAAGTCCAGACACCAGAGAGAAATAGTACACATTATCTGACTCATCCTGCTTCCTTATACAATCAAGGACCACCTGCCTAGGCATAGCACAGATCACAGTATATCAGTTCTATATCAGTCATTAATAAAGAAAATGTCCTGCAGACAGGCCCTCAGGCCAGTTTTGATGGCAGTTCCTCAACTGAGGTTCACCCTTTCCAGAAGACTCTAATTTATATTATGTTGACAAAAACTAACAAGTACAATATACATATAGTATGTATATAAGCATATATGTATGTGTGTATATGTAATGTATGTATGAAATGTTTATATAACATGTATAGATGTATATATTATACTATATATGGTATATATATAGCATGTATATATGTATTGTGGTATGTATATATTATGTGTATGCACAGAATGTATATTCATAGTATGTGTATATGTAAGTATGGTATTTATCCATATATTTTAATTGACCAACAAAAACTGTTAATCCCTTCCCAAAACATGAACAAGGAACATTTATAACTTTTAAAAACTAAGAATAATGGAACTTAGCAGAAGTTTCAAAGATAGTACGAAGTATTTCCTAGTATCTGTCTGAAAAACATGGCCAGGTCCTTGGACATTATCTACAGTCTGAGAGCCAAGCTGAACATAATCTGTTCTTCAGACATATAATAGGCTAAAAAAAAAAAAAGGTGCAGAAATGGGTAAAGGGAATTAGAAGGTTGTAGTCATGATCCAAAAGTAAAAGTGGCTACAGACTTTAATACTGTGGTATTTAATCCCATTGTGGCACTTTCTGAGTTTCTGAAAATTCTCCTGAAGAATTCACTAAATTACTTAGAGTGAGCCCACTGCTTTGGAACAGACAATTTAAAGATTCTTAGGAGATAAATTCTCTTGTATTGTTGTTGCTGCTGTTGCTCGTAGTGATATATGTGGTGTGTTTGTCTGTGTGTGGTATGGTTTGTGTTGTTTGTGTGGTGTATTCTGTTTATGTGTATCTGTAGTGTGTGTGTAGTATAGTGTATGTGTGTGTGTGTGTGCGCGTGTGTGTGCGCACACATGCAGTATGAAGTTAACCCTAAAGTCCATTTAACTTAATTTCTATTGAAAATGACTTCCCAAATACAAAGATCTTTTTTCTCATTTATTTTTGGGATATTTCCCAAGTCTCTCTAAGCAAAATTCATAGAAACTGAGCCATAAGAATTTTGTCAAATCAACATCTTGCTTTGTACAATAACTCGGTGTCCATCAGAAGGCACTGACTATGAACAGTGTCTTCTGACACTGCAGGAGATCAAACACCCTCCTTTGCTCATCTGAGTTAAGAGACTTGTGCTGAACGGAAGGGCAGAGAGCAGCCCAATTCCCACTCTCTTCCTCTGCAGCCACGAATTAAGATCCAGGAGGAATAGAAAAAAGTGTCCATTATGCACATGTGAGAGACTGTAAGTACATAAACAGATTATAAAAGTCAATTTAACACTGACATGTATACCAGGCTCAGTGTTAAGTAGATTACTTTACTTAATCTTCCCAAATACCCAAAAAGCAGATATTCTCAGTGTACTATGAAGAACACTGGGTATGGTGGTGTATCCCTTTTATCTGGGTACTTTGGAAGCAGAGACAGAGTGAATCTTTGTGAGCTCCAGGTCAGCCTGGTCTATATAGCAAGTTCTAGGACAGGTAGGGTTGCATTCTAGAGAGATCCTACCTCAAAACAAGCAAAATCATGAAGAAAGCAGAAAATGAAATAGCTCACCAAAGCATATACTATAAAAGGAAGTTGAGTTTGACCTTGGGAACTCAGATGTTCAAATACATGATCTTAGCTATTGTGTCCAAATGGAAGCTTGATTAGCTTAAGGCCCAAAACAAGATACTGGCATGTGACTGAGAATAAATATGCATGTAAGACAACAGTATAATACAACTTGGCATGTTTGAGTAACAAGGCATTACAGATAGTAAGAAACACTATCACAAGCCAACCCATAATACCCCAGGCTATAAAACTCAGGGCTAGCAGTAGACATGAACACAGAGTTTACCACACTCATGACAAATAGTCCTTCAAAAAGTTACCAAGCTATCCACAAACTAAGTCCAGGGTAACACAAGTATCTGTCAGTACATATCTGTAGGCTAATAAACATGGCTAGTGAAACTCAGAAATCATGGCTTAGAATTACTCAGTGTAGGCAGGCACCAATGCAGTAGAATTAATAAGACCTCTATAAAGCATTCTTGAATTTCCTTAAGCATAAACTGTGTGCAGACTTCTCTAAAAACAGAGGAATGGCTTCTGACATATGAGCAAGGGATTTCAGAGCAACCCACAGCATAACACTTGCTTAACTGACACATACATTAATCTGCTGACAACACACACAAAACCCCCTCCCAAAACTATTACTTGCTTTCCAGAGGAATGTATCTCTAGCTATAGCCACTATGCTTAGATACCTTTAGTGAATAGCCAGGTCAAGCTACAGATACAAAATAGCAACTCTCCTGCTTACAAATGGCCTTTGGGTGATGCAAGTCTTATTTTACTTTTGTTTTATTCCACATTTGGGAAGGCAAACTCCTTGAGTTTTAGAATATTTAACTGCATGCCATATGAGTCTTCTTCCCTACATAAAATGTCCAATCTATAGTGCATGGTAATAATAACTGACTTTTGGGAGATGGACCCTGTATTACTACTCTTCTCGGTTCAGTAAGTCTATGATGATGCTACAATAAATGATCCTTTTATTACTAGAGTTTCTCTGTCTTGATCTCTATATGTTCCTCTGTTACTGTCAATATCTAAAATAAATGTCACTGTTCTTCTTTCTATGGCCCCTGAAGAACGTCTTCAGGCTTACTTTCATGACTGACATGCAGGAAGTGTAAGCTACCAGTATTTAGAAAACATTGTGAGAGATATATACTCTGAAATGGGAAGGAGCACCACAGATCCCTTGCTTCAACTACTACTCAGGCATCAGGACTCAGATGCTCTGGGAGCAGAAATGTCATGTTAGTGACACACTACCTGGGCCACTTGCTCTGATTTTGTTTTAAAGTCTTTGGTTTTCTGTTAGATGACAGGGAGGTCTCTTTAACTCTGGATATTTCAGGTATACATGTGTGATCTTTGGTGGTAGATGTGGCAGGGTGATAGTAATGGGCAGATTTTTTTATGTCAAAGGAAAAATATTTGATGTCTAGTAACAAAAAAAACAAAAAAAAAACAAAAAAATCAGAATTCATAGGAGAACTTGGTTGAGGGTCAAACATCTATGCACTGGAAATAAGGCTCACTGACTCTTATACCTTCTGACATTTCATTCACTCTAACCTATGCTCCCAGTGTTGATGATCCTGGTTTACTAGTGGATGGTAATATTATACAATGCTCTCATGTACACTTTAAAAAAAACCTGGGGAATTTATCTTGTCTATTTTCTATTCTCTTCAGTGTGTTAGAGGACCTGAAAACTTCTTGTTGCTACCTGTCACATTGATCTGTGTCTTCTCAAGTTAGTACAACCATGTTTTCTGGAAATGGAATCCTGACATGATTAACAATAGTCAAATGCATATTATTGCTACTCAACTGAGCAAAGTCAAGTCACTCATTGTAAGATTACTGGTGACCATAACTACAGAACAAGCTCTCAGTGATGCTGCAATTCAGGCTTAAAGACCACAGCAGCTTTGTTGATGTAAGGGGTGGTGTGTGTAAACAACAGAAACTCAGCCATTGGCTCTCTCTATGGGCCAGGAGGAGATGGAGTGTTCTCTGGAAATCCTAGAGAAATACTTTAAAAATCAATCACTGTCCAAATCTCAGCAGTTTGCCAAAGAGGGCTTTAAGAAGGTACAATGTATTGCCAGAAAGAGCAAGCTTTAATACACACAGAATTAAATAATACAACTAAACGTTGCCTGGTCAGATGGTACCTCATCTGCAGAACCATCTGGTTGAAGAAATATTCAGGGAACTACCAACCTCAAAATCCAGATTCTACCCAGTAGGCCACAAATCTGGATTCTCAGATATAAATTGCCCTGTTTTCATGATAACAGTTAACAAAACTTTAGAGGTCTATCTGTGTATATGTGTGTGTGTGCCTTTTCTTTGCCTTTATAAGTTTACTCTCAATTACTACACTCAATTATACATTACGTACCAGTTACATACAAATTGTTACACTCAATTATACATGTAACATACCAGTCTATTTATAATATCAAAACAAAAATCCCCAAACAAAACAAAAACCATCACCACCACCAAAAACTGTTTCAAATGTTCATATTATTATTAGCCAGACATGACTGGTGACACATGGCTAATTTCTACTTCACAAAGGAAGCTGAAATGGAGGCTAAAATGGAAATTTGCAATGAGCTAAAATTTTAGGACAATTGAAATAGATAGGAAGTTCATAGCCAAAGTATATAAATAACTCTTAAAATTAAACTTCAGTAGCAAAATATATGCCCAAAAGATTGTCAATCAAGGAAATTCAAATAAAAAGTTTAGTGTTTACATATCTGTCTACGTATGTACACATATATGTTTTCATACTGGCAAGGCTGGTTATCATTTAAGAAAACAACAAGGATTGGAGAAGATACGAAAAAGCCAGGACACTTGTTCATGGAGGATAAGAACTGCTGTGGAACCCGTGTAAATTATTTTAAAAGGAGAATTTCCATATGGTCTGGCAATCCTGTTAATGGGTGTGCTGCCTGGTTTTGTATATCAGCTTGACACAACCTGAAGTTATCAGACCATAAGGATCCTCAGTTGGACAAAGGTATTACAGGAATTCTACTTGATCCTATAATTAGAAACCTAGAGCCGGGTATCAGAGAAAAGCTGAAAGATCAGAGAGACACAGAACAAGCCACAGCTACTTTTCATGCAGCCAACTACTTAAGAATCCTCAGACTGAATACTTGAGTTCACAGTAGAAAGGGAAGGATGTAGCAGGCAAAGGGCTCAAATCCCACCCCTCCGGCCTTATCTTTCTCTCACTTCCTGGTTCAACTTTCCTAATGCTAGTATTAACGGTGGGTGCCACCCTGCCTGCCTTTGTTTGGCCTTGAACTCCTAGAGATCCAGACAGATTTTTGCTTCCTTAGTGAGTGCTAGGATTAAAGACCTGACCACTCCCTGACCTGCTTGGCTAAATCTGTGGGTGGTTCTGTTTTCTGATTTTCAGGCAAACATTATTTTATATATATTATATATATTTATGTATATATAATATATATATATATAATATATTAACAGAGAAAGGTCTCTGCATCAGCTCTTGACTCCAGGATCCTGCCCTGTCTGAGTTCCTCCTGTCCTGACTTCCATCAGTGATGAATAGCAATGTGGAAGTGTAAATCAAATCAACCTTTTTCTCCCTAAGTTGCTTTTTCGTCACAGTGTTTCATCACAGCAATAATAAACCTAAGACACTGGATGTATGTCTGAAAGAATTGAAATGAGGGTCTTGATGAGATGGCTGCTATCTACATTCACTATAGGATTATTCTCAGTAGCTAAAATACAGAAACCATGTCTGTAGTAGATGTACATACAGAAGAACGTGATTTGGCTTTAAAGCAGAAGGAAATCCCACCATTTGATTTGTAGCAATGTGAGAGAACCCAGATGTTATTATGCTAAATGAATGGAGCCAGTCACAGAAGGACAAATACTACACAATTACTACTTCATGAGGTAAGTAAATGGTAAAAGTCATAGAAGAGAATGGAGTGAGGGTTACCAAGGGCCATAAAAGGGGTAATACATCAAGTTATTACCAGAAACTATACTGCATACTGCCTCTGATAGTTCTATGGCTTGTGTATATTTAATATTTATGTGTTTTACATATTCTTTGTATATATATTTAGAGGAATAAATACGACACAAGAAAATTCTTGGACGTAAAAGATTTATTTATTGCCTTGTCTGTTGTATTTTCATTAAAGTATGCATACATCCTACAAGCAGATACTCAGTATTCCTTAGAAATAATGATTGTCCTATGAGAAAACACATGCTTTCTGTTTTGTTTATTCTTTGGCAGAGAGTTCCTATCCTTTTTCCTTCCAAATGTTGGCAATTTGCATCTCTCTCTCCCTCCCTCTCTCTCTCTCTCTCTCTCTCTCTCTCTCTCTCTCTCTCTCTCTCTCTTTCTCTCTCTGTCTCTTTTGAGCAGCCAATCTAGAGATCTAATAGTGTTATTAGTATTCAAACCTTTAGTTTTATTAGTTTCTCTCTGGTCTTTGCATTATTTCATTGGTCTTCACTTGCATTGCTTCCTTTATGCCCCTTTTTTGTATTGCAGGTTATTTTATTCATCTCCTTTTCCTTCCTAAGGAACAAACTTTAACTCTGATTTTTGGCTTTATAAAAATTAAATTTATTGGCAGCATATACTGACTACTCTCTCTGCTGTCATCTCTCCTTATCAACTCCTGCTGATCCCTCCATCCCTATGACCAGGTGAACAGCCGTGAACTAGCTGCTCTAGTGTACTCAGAGTAAATGACAGCTACATGCTTAGCTCTAAACCAGGCAAATATATCACTTCCTCTAAGGGTCAAGGAACACTCATTGCAGAAGATGGAGATGAAAACACATATGAAAGGGCTGGAGAGATCTTAACAGTTAAAGACACACAACACTCTTGCAGAAGACTGGAGTTAGGTTTCCAGCACTTAACCTCAGTGGCTCACAACTTCATAACCACCTGTGACTTTAGCTCCAGGGGATCCAGCACCCTCTTTTAGCTTTTTTGGGCACTGCACTCAAGTGTACAAATTCACAGTCTGATGCACACATTTACAATTAACATTAAATTTTTAAATTAAAGTTCTAAAAATATGTGAGAGCTAGATGATGAGCTAGAGGCTGAAAAATACTACCTTTGGGGCATCTATGATTCTTTGACTTTACTATCATCTATTGCAAAGAATGATTTCTTGTGACTAACACTGAGAGTAGCATTTGTGTATATAAACATATATTTTAGAAGGTAGTCTGATATCAGTTTAATTAAGCAACAGTAGCAAGTCTCTTTATAAGGTCATGATCTCCCTAATACCACAATTTTGATTGAGTTCATAGTACCAAGCATGAGATCCCTTTCATGGAGAAAGCATCAAATACAGCCAGATTGTTGGTTGAGCCATAACAGACATGCCACTATTGCACAAGTAGGCATATCTTGCCTGGTAGCTAGGTAGTTCCTAAGGTTCACAGATAACTAAAAGCGTCAGTGCATTTTCTCCCAATCCAGCTTCATGCCACCTTTAGGACTTTGAAAGCTAGCAGAATGGAAGCTTATGGCTTAGTTATTATGGCTTGATGTTTTTACATCCTACAACCAAAATGTTTAGAGTCTTTAGCACTGTCTTTGTTAGAGTTTTAATACTGTGATGAAACACCATGACCAAAAGCAACTGAAGGGGAGGGGTTTATTTGGCTTACACTTCTGCATTGCTGTCCATCATTGGAGGAAGCCAGGACAGGATAGGAACCTGGAGGCTAGAGCTGATACAGAGGCCTTGGAGGGGCGTTTCTTACTGAGTTGCTCTTCATGGATTGCTCAGCCCTTTTTTCTCATCTGCCCCAGGGTAGCCCCATCCATAAAGTGTTGGGGCTTCCCCTATCAATTACTAATTAAGAACATGCTGTCTATAATCCAGCCTTATGGAAGTATGTTTTAAGTTGAGGTTCCCTCCTCTCAAATGACGTGAGCTCATATCAAGTTGACATAAAAACTATACAGCACAAGCACAGTGGTCTTTATTTACATCTAATTTTGATGAGTAAAGAATGTTACTTGTTAATTTCTTAAGAGACTTGCTTATTTGGAAAGTTTAGTGTAGAGTGAGTGATAAGAAAGTTCGTATTTGACTTAGTGATATACTTATCTACAAGGCTTTCTTTGTAAGTTTGTGAAGGTTTCATTTGAGAACTAGACTGGCTTCCTTGAAGCTAGGAAAGAATGTGGCACAATTTCTCCCTCCCTTTTTCCAAACCTCATTCCATGCCTTAATATCTTTCACTAAGTGCAGACACTGCCCATGTCTCCAGGTGTGATGATATTCTATATTCAAAAGACTGAATATCTTTGAGATACTCTTTTAGCTTAGAAAACCCAGACTCAGTGTATTAATTAATAGGCACTTAGGTGGTGTTTCTTATTTATTAGTCCTATGTGGTTATTAAACTTTTTGAGTATTTATTTGTAAATACATTGTACCATGTGTGGGTAGCAGGAGACTATTAATAAAATGCAACTCCCACTCTTTCAAGGAACTGTATCTAGACAAGAGTTAAATTGTCCATAGCTCACAGTTATGGGACAAAATAGAGATTCAATTCTAAACTTGACATAAATGAGATTTTTTTGGGCCATATGGCAGGTAGATTAATGGAAATGGGTTAAATTAAGATGAAAGAGCTAGCTAGTAATATCCCTGAGACATAAGCCAAACAGTATGAAATTAATATAAGTGTCTGAGTCATCTTTGGGGGGTAAAAGTTCCTGTGGGCAGGTCCAAACTTCTGGCTCGAATAGGGTCAGTAGTCATTTACAACAGAAAGTCTCATGCAAACATTCAAACACCCTGAAGCCACCACATATTTGGGAGGGATAGTATGTTTTACACTTCACTGCAGGGGTGAAGCTATAATTCTGCCACTGTGAACAGAAGTAATGGGTAGTACCGATGGAACAGCAATTTAAAAGACACTAAAGTTTTATCTTCAATGTGTAGTTTAAAATGTTCAGGCCAATATGAGTGACAGCTGAGAAGGGATGGCAGTCTATTTATTGTGTAAGTAAAAGTTAAACCATGAAATCTATCACTTAGTTCTCTCTGTCTGTATGTATGTCTGTTTTGTTTCTCCCTGCCTCTCTTGATACATCCCTCTCTTTCTCTACATATATATGTACACACACACACACACATACACACAAACACACACACACGCATACACACGCCTTCTAGGAAATCATCCCACCAATTTATCTATTAGAGTTGAGAGTCCCTTAAACACTGTTGAATTTGGGAATACAAATACAAATGCATCATTGATGCCAGAAACCAGCAATACAGTTAATCAGTATAATTAATGCCTATGAAGAAGTTGTATCTCGAAGGAAAGCATTAGAATTTTTTTTTTTTTCTCTTTTTCTTTCATTGCTCAACCCTCCCTTGGGTGTCAAAGTGGCAGATCACTAAAGCTGTTTGTCCTATCATCACCTAGACAGTGATAAACAAGTCCAGCATTTGTTGAGAAAGTGGTGGGTGCATTAGGCAGCAGTTCTAAAGATAAGATACCCTTCAGCCTTTTGAGCAAGCAAAGGAGGAAAATACCTAATTCTTAAAATGAAAGAACAAAATTAGTATTAAAATTTGGATGTCAGTGGTCTTGGTCCCTAGTTGGTGGATCTGTTTTGGAAGGTTGTAGAACCTTTTAGACTTTGGACCCAACTAGCAGAAGTTGGTTCATTGGGTTTGTGGCTTATGGGTTATGGTCAGCCCTGGATCTAGCCAAATCTTCTTTCTCTGCACTCATACCTCCCACTTTGCAGTCCTGCCACCATGAAGCTGCATTGCCGTCATACCTCCCTGCCTTGTTGGGTTGTACATCCTCAAACTATAAACTCAAATCATTCTTCCCCAAGTTGCCTCTTATCAGGTATCTCCACAGAAATGAAAAAATATCACTAATATACTTAGGTTATTGAAGGTCATGATGCTACATGACAGGGAAAAGGCTAGCAAAGGTAATGCTGCTACACAACAGGGTCATGTCTATGTGTATTTGTATAAACACACTTCGTCAGTACAAATACCTATGCCAAATCCTAATGCAGAGCATTCTTGTTTTCTGTTCTCAACCCTGCTTTATGTTACGTCTCATCCAAGTTAAAAGAATTGCCTTTCCCTTAAGACCTTCAGTGTTTGGAACTGTGTTTAGGCTCTATTTTCTACTGTTTGTAACATTTTTCTCTGTCTGTCCCTTGCTTCATGTTTATACCTCTATTTTACCAGTTACAATTCTGTGCCACACAACATATTTTAGTTTCAGCAAAATGGACTTTTGGGACCTGATAATTCTTGTGTGTGTGGGGGGGGCACTGTGTATTTTAGGTAGATCAGCAGCTTCCCTGTTCCCTCCTGTTCCCTCCTCCAATCAGCTGTGACAACTAAAAATGGTCTGGTTGGTTGACCTTTCTGAATAAAATAATATTTGGATGTATTGTGTGAAGGAGCTACAGTATACTTATTCAGTATAATTATTCAGTTAATCTTTCGCTGGCTTTTGTGGTCCTATTTAACTTTCGCTGTGATAGAAACCTGTGAGCGGTTTGAAACAAATTTTAAAGCTCTCTAGTTGTGCAATAGATCCCCTAAGAGCCCCTCTGTACTTCAGTGCATGGCCTTTCTTCTCTCTGAACCTTTACACAGTAGCTCTTCTGTGTATTAAAACAGACAGCCTTCTGATTCCCCAGCCAAAGATCCTGGAGCCAAGTTGGGCTCTGCCACCTCCTGCACAGCATGTAAAGAGACAGCTCAATCAGAAAGCCAATTCCTGCATGAACTGATGTGTCACACACTTGATAAATCAACTATAGCCTTAAGAAATTAAATATAAGAAAGCCATTGATTTCTTATACCAAACATGGTTCATTTTTGTTGTTTGTGAGTTTTGCCTATTATTTTTTAAATAAGCCTTTGTTTTAGGGAACATCTTAGCCACTTTCTTTGACAAATAATGATACAGGCCTACACTGGCCATACTCTCCACATTCTAGTCTTTTTGTGGAATCTTTTGAATGGCTCTTTTAAATTCTGTCACCAGATCTGGGAAGACTTTCCTGAGAAAGTTGGACATTCCTTGTCCAGGAAACATTGGGTTGCCAAGGCAGTTCATCTGATGACTTCATAGCCCAAGCATCATGTTTGGGACTTATGTAAACTGCTCTACTTAATGCACATCCCTGCACCGCTCTACCTTGGTATGCACTCCTTCATTTTATAGTTGTTCTCTATTCTTGCCATAACAAGTATCACTGGAAAGGCTACACTTACTGCTTTTATCCATTATTTTCTCTCTTCTTTCACTAGACTCAAAGTTCTGTGAAGTGGAATATTTAGATGTATTGTGTGGAGAATCCTTGAGGATACACACTCAATCTTATTCTTCTGTGAATTATCAATGTATTATATCACTATCACCATCATTGTCATAATTAGGAATACTTAACTAGGGCACTAGATGTCATTCTATGACCCTTCTGGATGCAATATACTTAATCTTCATCAGTTATGAAGTTGAGATTATATTATTAATACCATTTGTACAGTTAAAGCATCTGTGGCTGAGGGAGAATAAGTGTAACTTACCCATTTAATAAAGGCTATGCAAGTAGGCCTCTGCTTGAGTTCATAAATTACGTGTAGCAATTATGTGACAAAAGTTAATTAAGGTAAGCTAGTCACTATAAGCCACACATATTCTGACATAATTTACTTAGGAGTAAAAGGCAATGAAGAAGGAGAAAACAATTATCTTAGTCAGTTAAGGCTATAGTAAGAAAATCATAGAGTGGGTGGAGTATAAACAACAGAAACATTTCTATGAGTTCTGGAGCTTGGATGTCTGATGCAGGAGAAGCATGGTTAGGTTGTGGTCAGTTATTTATTTTCTAAGCTGCAGTCTACAATTGATTTATATGTTTTCCTAGCAGAAAGATGGCTGAAGAGCTCACTAGGACCTCATGTGTAAAGGCTACTAATCCTATTTGGAGGGCCTGTTCTTACGACTTAACCACTTCCCAAAGGTTCCACCCCCTAAAACCATCGCATTGAAGTCAAAGAGTTCAATGTATTCATTTGAAAGCAGAGAAAGACACAAATCATTCAGCCATCCCCTATTCATTTCTTTCTACTTTGGTGAATTACCTTATTATTTCTCCTTTTTGGGGGGCTTTTTATTTACTGACTTATGAGTAATTTTCAGTGCTAACAGCTGTAATCATCTCTTTTTCTCCTTGATAAGACTCTCTAGCACTCACAGAGGACTTCATTTCCTCTGCTCAATATTCTGTGAATAAAATCATCTTTGGGGCCTTCTCAAAGACATTCTTCCATCATTTGTGGTGCTCAATCACATTTTGGACCCATTTCTTATACTCCAGTGAGTTCATCTGGACATTGAATTCTTATGCATCATTCCCTAAAATTCAGCAGCAACATGGTAAGATTTTCTGTGTCATAGACTTTCTCATCTAAGCAGAACCTTTTGTCTGTGCTGCCCTCAGTTTGCCTATGTCTTTCCTCGACCTATAGGAATACAGCAATCCTTCCAGGCTATAGTTATGTTTACTTCCTTTCAGTATTTCTTTCTTTCTTTTTTTTCTTTCCTAACATCATCTTGTCTCTTGCTTTTTGGGTTTTTTTTTTATTGAATCTGTGGTTTTCGTCTTTTGTGTAGATAACCATACTAGCTGCATCCTTCTTTCTCACAATTTCTTTATCCTCCAATAAATCAATTACAGAAACTATAAATTTCTCAGCTTCAATATGTCCATCAAGTTCAGTACATCTTTCTGATTTCTTTCAACTTAAGTCATCAAAGTGTAGTTCATGTTAATTGCTTTGCCACCTCCTTCGTCTTCAATCTCATCAACTTGTTTTAAATCTACCACTCTACTAGACACACCCTTTGGAAAGGTTATCACAGTCATCAAAAACCTATGTAACATGAGCAATCTCCTATTTTCACCTTTACATTAAAATTTGAACCTCTAGCCACCTCTTTAAGTTCCCCCTTTAAATAACCTTCCTTGTTGCCCACCTTTCTATCTATCTTGCTTATTAAATGCAGAGCAGTAGACAGGTACTTTGGTTTAAATTTGAAATGTCTCTACATGGTTGCATTTAAGGGTTGATCCACTGCTGTTATTGTGGGAGAATGTGTAGCCTTTAAAGCATGATCAACAAAAATAGGTCAGTAGAGGTAAAACTTTGGAGGTTAATGCTCAATATCTGCTTCTAACCACTGTCTGCCTCCTGCTTTGTGGTGATGGCTAAGAACTCCATCACATAATCTTGATGCCATAAATTCTACCATGTCTTCCCTGCCATAATTGACTGACACCTTCTGAAATACTGAATCAGAACAAATCTTCCTTTCCCACATTTTTTTCTCATAATAATACAAAAGTAACTAGTCAACAATTATAGCCATTCTATATCCCAATTCCACATTCCCCCAATAAGAGAAGAGAAGAAAAGTCTGCTATGTATATTTTATCAACCACTATGCCTGTGGATATGGCCTTGCTCCTTCTGTATCTTTCTGGTCTTCTCTGTTCAGTACATTAGACTCACTAGGATTACCTAAATATTAGTTTTAGAAGACAACAAAAATGCCTTCCAATATGTATTGGTTCTAGGCTAATAAGTTTATCCAGCTGAAGAAGGCAAGAGTCATCCACAGACCTGGGTCTGGCCTTATGGAATTCATGGTGTTAGGCCCAAAGCTTTAACTAGTGAGCTATTCCTCTGCCTTGATTTGATCCTTTCGTGTATTATTTTGTACTTGAAATCTGCAGATGGAAATGTTTTTATCTGGGACAGAATTAATTATTTCTGGGTCTCTTCTTTCAGTCTATCACACCAGTAAGCCACTAGAACATAATACTACTCCTTTGCATAACTTCCTGCCCCCTTCCCTTCCTGGTTTCCATGTTCCATCTCAACCTTTTGTCTTTAGATACACATGTATCTAAGACTTGATTTATTGTCTTTACTTAGAAGAATATCAAATCTATGTTAGCTTTATTCTAAAATCTAATTTATAATCTCCTTAAATCTACTCTCTTACTATTTATATCATATCACAATTCTTAGTCATCCAATCTAAGAGGTAGATACATATTTTTATTTCCTTCTCTCAGTCTTGCATAATCATAAGTTCTGGGTATGTTTTTGTTGAAATATTCAAAGTCACAGCTAACTTTCTTTTAGTTTGTTAATTCCATGTTTTTTCTGCCTTAGAATTGGTATCAGTTTCTCTTCCCAATGCAAAATTAGATTATTCTTCCAAAGAAGTGCTTTGAATTTGTCACTCTTCTGCTAAGAAGACAAATTTATGTACCCCTGCCTCTACTAAATAGACTTCAAGTTTTCTTTCCCCAACAGTTAAGCTCTATTCATAGTTTTAATCAGTATTATATTTTAATTAATTTAATATTAATATTATAACATAATCTGTAGCAGACTATATCTGTCAAATATAATATGTGAGATAATTTCCTCATATTTGAGTATGAACAAGATTCACACTGTAAACTCTACCACTTTAAGCTCTATGACTTTGGATAAAGTATAGACCTCTCTCAGCCTCAGCTTTCTTACCAATGAATTGGAAACCATGGTGGTGCCTACTGACTGATAAAAGATATGTGCCACCATGCACAGTTCTCTCTCTCCTTATGAGAATACTAGTTAATATTAGGCCAAGAACTATCTGATTGAGGTGCTAGAGAGTTGGCTCAGTGGCTAAGAGCATTTGTTTTTGCAAAAGACACAGTTTAAATTGTCAGCATGTTTGTGGAGGTCACGACCACTTCCTTAGGCACCAGGCATGGATGTGGTACACAGGCATATGTGCAGACAAAGCATTTATACACACAAAACAAAATAATATAAAATAAGAAGTACCTATTCGATTCCCAGCACCCACATGGCAGCTAACAACTGTCTGTAGTTCCAGTTCCAGGCAAAACACCAAGGCAAATTAATAAATAAATAAATAAAGTTTAAAAAAAAAAGTGCAACATCAAATTAAAAACAGTTTAATTTGCATTTAGTTTCAAGTGAGGCCATATTCTGAGGTATTGTTAAGACTTCAATATTCCTTTGTGTTGGGGCTATAATGTAATCCATAGCAGATGGCATCTATTGACTTGGGCTCATAAGGCCACTGCAGGCTGCAATGTCACTGTTTAGTTTTGGTGACAGTGGTAAGATGTGCTTACACTTCATAATCTGGCATATTTGTTTACCTTTACAAAAATACTAGAAATGAATTTAATTTATTATCAGTTTTTCAACCAATGACACTAATTTCTAGAAGCATAAAAATATTTGTTATAGCAAATGAAAACACAAACTAGACATTGGAATATATTTTATGACTAGTGCTATTTTTTCTTAAAAGGAATGTGAAAGCTGGTAAGTCAAGAAAGGGGATTCATGTAATACTTCAGTGTAAGAAAGAACAAGAATCAAGTACTATTGATAATATGGTTAAGACTACCAGCCACTTTCCAAGCTCTAAAGGAAAAAAAAGTAGCCTGAATGCTTCCTGCTGTTAGTACCTGGCCCAAGCATCACAAACAGAGCATGATCAGCAGGCAGGTGCCAACTAAGTAGTTAAATGATTAACAACTGTTTGAAAAAGCAGGTGACCTTCAGATAGGCTTTCGAAAATCCATTCTGTCATTCTTCTGTTTATAGTTTCAATTTCTTGGCTCTACTTGGATAGAAATCAGTTGATGATTTTTTATGCTCTTAAATTCATTTGCCTGCTTATTGTTTTTCAGCATGATTTCAATTATATGCTAATTCGTGTTAACATGTACTACCAGTGTACAGGGCAATTTAGTTCTTTTCTCAGGTTGACTGGAAAAAAAAATGAATGCTAACTACCATTACATTCTAAGCAATGCCAGCATTAAATATTAGATCCACACTTATTTAAGTGCTGACTAAAATTTTAGAGAACAATATAATCTGTAGTTTTCAAAGTGTTTTTGTTTTTATATGTTTTAAATCACTAAGAGATTCAGCCCTCCACGCTAAAATGTTAGGACTGCTGGGTGGCAGCATAAAATTGAATGCAATGAGCCTGTTTTGGATCACTGCTTAGCTGGTGAGGTCAATAAGACCTTGTTTGTGCATCTACAGTTTATGCATAAATCTAACAGCATAAACAGATTCTCTAGCCAATTTACATTCTGAACACCGACTCCACATTTACAAATTGTTTCTGTCTTCTGAAATAGAGTAAGAAAAAGAACAATCTAACTGATTGCACATAGTGTCTCCCTAACAATTTTCTTAAAAATATCAGGACAGCTGTGCCTCGCTTCAGAATTCCCTCAGATCTGGACATGGTCACATGATGCTCAGAATATAGAGGCTCCTAAAAAATCTCTAGGAAGAGCCTAATGATATTGTCCTTCTCTAGAATATATTTAGGGATTCACAATGAAATTGCTCTTGTGGAGATCTTGAACAAGTCAACTGCAACTTCCTCTTCTTATTCCTAAAACGCTGCACGTTTGTTCAAAAGCAAAGGGGAATTCTAATTATGACACTGTTTCTTATATGTGACTAAGCTACTTATTTTGAGCAGACCTTTGATTCTCTACTATTCACAGCAAAAGCCAATGCATTAGTTTCCAAGCAAAAAGAGTGCTTTTGTGTGATTGCAGTTCTCTTTCATGGACGCAGCAGAAAATAAGGACCATTAATATTGACTCTGGATGCTAAAAAACAATGGTAGATGGTGCTTCTGAATATAAATGAGAGAGTTTATAATTCACAGTAAAGTTTCCTCACCTCATGAAAGAAAAAAAATGAGGAAATCTCAAAATCTCCCTCAGAGGCACATTTCCAATGACCTGAAGAAGTCCCTCTAGGCTCCTTCTAGAAGGTGAAGAACTCTGCCACCTCCAAAGTACAGGCAAAGGCCAATGAATGAGTAGAGGTAAAGAGCTCTACCACATCTAAAGACTCTAGGGACCCAGACTCTAATACATGACCGTATAGGAAGATACAAGAACTGATCTAAGGATAAAATGAGACAATATTAAGGGAAAAAAATCTCTGAGGAGCACCTGAAAATAAGATTTTTGGTGGCAGGTACAGGCCAAGGATTTCAACATGGCCTCCAGAGCAACACAGGCCATGATCACCAGTATGGTCTCCAGTGTCAACATGGCCCACAGATATGAACGTGGTCTTACATGGCTGCCCAGGCCACTCAAACCAACGTGACCCAAGGTGGTAACATGGCCCATGAACATCAGCATAGTTTTAGGCTATAACACATATCATAGATGTCTGTATGGTCCTTGGTAGCAGCACAGACCATGGATATGAACATGGTTTTAGGTGGCACCATAGACTATGGACATCCCATAGCCTCAGGTGGTAATAAAGGTCACAGATATCAACATGGCCCTGGCTGCACCAGGACAACAGACCCCAACATGCCCCTTGGCAGCAGTACAGTCCTCAGACATTCACATGGCCTTCAGTGGTAGCCCAGACCATGGACATCCATAAGCACTTCAGATTTCAACACAGCCTGGAGCAGCAGACAACAGATACCAACATGGCCTCCAGGGGCAGCTTGGATCACAAAGGTCTTTTGAGGAAGTCCAATCCAGAAAATGAACTGTTCTTCATTTTAGACATCCTGTAATTGCTCAGAACTATGGCAATCATGCAGCTGGGCAGTATGTTTGGGGACAAAATCAGTGAAAGCTTGAGGCTGCTGCATATCATCCTATTGCCCAACAAAGCAATGTTATGTTCCCTCATCCACTGCTGCTCTGTCTGCATTTCTACCCCTCTCTACCACTCGCTCACCACTACATTCCTCCATCCTTACCACCACTTCATCTCTGCTATTTGTTTGTTTTGCTTTATATGTAAGTATTCATTGCAATGAGTTATTAGTCTGGTTCAAAGTTTCGGGTTTCTCAAGCACCATAAAAACTTTACTGTTACCAAGACTTGTCTTCAAAATCTTGCTGTTGCCCAGAGTCAGGGTGATGTTACTTCTAGGCAGGACATCTCAGGGCAGGGTTCATTCAAACTCCTGGCTGCTGCACACCTTCCCACCCTTGATGTCTGCTGCCCAAGGCTTGTCAGCTCTACTTTTGTGCTGATTGCCTCCAGGAAGCTCCCCTGCTCCTCCCGCCTTTAAGTCAAATAGCACCTTAAGTTAACTGTTGTGCTTGTAGGTTGCAGGCAGCATTGCTGCTCAGCAGGGCAAGCAGCATGGGGTTTGGGGGCTCCATGATAGGGGCTGGCCCTAGTCGGTATTGACCTGTTTCTGAGGCAGTTTCAGGCTGCCACAAATCTTCCTGTGGTCAGTGCTGGCAGTTCCTTGGCTCATGAGGCATGACTTTTGTGTTTGCAGCCTTCCAGCTGGGATGCAGTGGCAAAGGGTATAGATTCATCACTCTCATTCTGAGGCTTTTTTCCACCATCTTTCCAATTTCGTGATTCCACATTTTATAAGCATCTTCTCATAACCACCACTGCCATCTTTTTTTTCCTTTCCAAATAAATCTTTTTTTAGAAAAATTTTAAATGGGGATTCTCCTTCTGTACAACTGCTGTGAACTTCATATCTCAATCTCCCCCTCCAAGGTTACTCTTGACCTGGAGTAGGTCCTTCTGCAATAAGACAAGCATTGGTGTGCTACACTAAAGGTCCTAGACCACCCTTTGTTTTGTCTTGCTCCTGTAAGATGTGACATTGAAATTAATGGCAAAGTCTGGTATTGAGCATGATTTTTATAATGTGTGACTATGACCTTACTACTTGGGATTTGGGTGTTATCAGGGCTTGTTTTTAATGAGTGAGCATTTTTTGTTTTTATTTTCCACTCTTGGTGACAATCTTCACAAAGCAAGGTGATTCTACATGACAGTAAGTTATACTGAAGAAGAGCAGATTCGGTGAGTCCACCACACTCTGGGTGTCTTTATCACTGCCTCCTCACCTATAAATGCAGACCACCATGCTTCTACAAAGGGTCATTATGAAGACTAATTGATCATTATAATAAACATAAATGGCTTAATATACAACTTAAATCTTTGGTGAGTCCTTTCTAAACTATCCTTTTAATAATATTAAAGGGAGAACCGACTGAATCAAGTAAGTGATGGTTGCTGACATTTAAAAAGAGGGGTGGTAAAATGAAAAAACTTTTTTATTTACACCTGATTTTATGGTAATGTTCTTCTTAGTCTGTTCTTATTTAGAGAACACAAAATCCTACAGATTTTCACAAAGAACTATAATTACACTTTGTGAAATAGATTTAGATTTATTTTTTTTCTTGTATGTTTTCTGGAATTAGCAGACCTAGTTCTACAGATTGATAACAACTTATAAGTGTTTTCAAATCACATTTTTAACAGTTCAATAACCCCAAAGAACATATTTTATTGGCTACTATCAATACAATTCCTGTTTGAGTTTCATATGTGCTGTACTGATGACAGGCTGATCATCTTAAAATGAAATTAAAATAAGTTCACAAATATTAAAAGAGTTTAAAGAGCAATTTAATTTTCTGAGTATTACTTTGGGTATCTTTTTCCATTATTATGAAAAATTGGTGGTTTTAAGTAGAAAGTAAGAAAGGGCCTTACATAAAGGCTACATGAATGTCTCAAAGAGACATTAATATTGAAATTTAAAACTCTACAAATGTTGAATGAACTATGCCTCTTACCATTTTGTCAAGAATAATCTCTATGACTGTTGCACTACAATATTCCCAGATCAACTAGCCTGCTGTTTTTTTAAAAAATAAAAAACTTCAAGATACTACTATCATTGGTACTATAAGTATCATTCTAAATGCTTTCACATATCAAAAGTAATCAATACAATTATCAATGTAAAACAAAATAAAACAAAAGCTTCTTGAGGAAACTGGAGAGATAGTTCAACAATTAAGAGTGTTTGCTGCTCTTCCAGAGAACTCATGTTCTGTTCCCAACATCCATGTTGGGCAGCTCAACATTTCTGTCAATACACAGATAAATAACAATAACATTAATCTTTAAAAAAATGTTACTAGAATTTACAAATAAACTTACAAGTCATAAATCAAGAGGCTATCAGATCAGAACCAACTGATTATGACAAGAATAAAAACAAAGTTTTAATGAAATAGACACAGTTAAGCCCATATTAACTTAGTTAAAATAATCCCCTTCCCATGAAACCTAATCTCTTTAGAGAAAAGTCTGCTTTTATGGGGGCAAAAATATGCCTTCTTTAATAACCTGGTATCTAAATAATTTATATTTTGTTGTTAGTAATTTTTGACTGATCTACAGTACTCTGATTTTCATGAGTAATTCAGGAAATAAATTGCATTTTTGAAAATTATTCTGAATCATACTGCCCCACTCAGACTATGTCAGCACTAGACATTCTACTTGGTCAACCCATCTCCAAAATGTTTTGATTTACATATATATTAATTTTATCTACTTCCTTGCAGAGTTCTTAAGATTAGCTGATTACATAGCCCACATTAGTCAACATCATGATAACATTAATGCTCATTTTCTCCTCAATGCTGTAAATCATTTACTATTTAAGTAATACAATTTTACTATGTTAAAATTAAAGCCTTTCTTTTTAATAATACAAAAAAGGGGAAATGGTGTAGAATAACTCTTTTGTACACCATAAAGATTTGTTACTTGGATTGGTTTAATCAAAATTGACTGGCCAGTAGCCAGGCAGGAATTATAGGAGGAACAACCAACTAGGAGAATGATGGGAACAAACCAGCTAGCTGCCAAAAAGCAGGGTGTCTAGAAAATGAGGTAATAAAACATGAGCCATGTAGATGTTTATTATTATTTAAGGGGGTTTGGTTATAAATTGTTATTGCTAATGGTCAGGAAAAAACTGAACAAAGAAGCTTAGATTCAAGGATCTTGTTCTAAAAAGAAAAGGGGGATATAGAAATGATAGGCTAAAAGATTAGATTATTAAATTACTTTAATCCACTAAACAACTATTAATCTTAAATATTTTACATTGTTATAGATTTTGATTTAATAGTATAATTTTAAAGTAAACTTTGTTATACTGTATGTAAATTTCTACTCTTATTTAAGGTATGAAGCTTAATTGAAATACAATTTATAATTAAAAAATACAGATTAATAATCATCTATAATAATCAAACTTATATTTAGACATGCTTTCAAAGTCATACACAGATATATTTAGATAGATAGATGGTCTTCAAACACTTCAAAGACCTACAGAATATGCATTTAAGGTGTTTAATAATCTAAGGCTTTTCATGACAGGGAGTCATGTCTGCTCCCAGCAACACCAATCTACTTCAGAGAAGATGATGGACATTGAAGAAACTCTGTATGGAGTTTGTTTCCTTTATGGCAAAAGCTAGCCAAGTTGGGGTGGGGGGGAAGACTGCCCTTGCCTCAATTCTGTCCAAATTGCACCAGCAGGATGCAAGAAAGGTAACTACCAAACTTTGCCAAGATAAGGTAGGACAGTCCTTCAGAATTCCCTACTTCACAGGAAAGTCTGCCAGATATACTAGGCCTGTAGGTCAAAGTTAGACAACCCAACATTACAGAGGAACTTTGGGTAACTGTTCAGGAAGACTGATGTCCCTATATTTAGATAACATTTCACCCTTTTGGGGTAACAGTTTAACTTAGTTAAGGTTTATCTCAGTTATGATAGAAAGCAAATTAGGTGTAAAACTTTAGACTCACAAAGATAAGATAGATAGTATTTTCTCTAATTTTACCAAGTACAAGTAAACTGGATATTACAACTGTAATTCTTACTTGATGACTATTTTTGTTGTATATAATTTTACTATGTCAAAGTCAAAACCTTTATTTGTAATCAGACAAAAGGTGAAAATGCTGTGAAATTGCAGCATTTCTACAGCATCCTGTAGACTGTCTGAATATTTATTGATATGATTGGTTTAACAAACAAGCTGACTGGCCAATAACTAAACAGGATAAAGTTAGGTGGGAGAGCCTAAGTAAGAATGATGGGATGAGGAAGGATGGAATCAGCCAGCCAGATGGAGAAAGATTCAGACAAACAAAATGGGATAGAGGTAAAAGCCACAGTCCTTGAGGCGGCATGTAGATTAACAGAAATGTGTTAAGTTGTAAGAGCTAGTTAGTAACAAGTTTGAGCTACTGGCCAATGAATTACCAGTAATCTTAAATCTCCATGTTGGTTATTTTTTTTCTTCTTTATTTATTTTGTATTTATCAAGAAAAACAGTAAAATGAATTTAAAATACTGATAAGTTAACAATAACTATAAAGAAGATAAAAATCATAAGCATGACTTATCAAGGGTGATAATGCAAATAAGATTGCCACACATATATTTACTTTGTGTTCAGCTTTCCCTCTGAATTTTTTTTTTTCCATCCCTGTATATCCTTATTCAAGGTCGCTTCTACCTCCCGCCACATCAGGTCATTTTTTTCTTCTCCACAACTCCCCAACCCCTCCCTGGGCAGGGAGCAGACAGTCCTATGGTCCCACTGACCCAATAATGCTTGGATCAGTCTCCACTTCTGGCAAATCAAGTTTTGTCCCCCCTCCCTGAAGAGTGAGTCAGGTGTTCCCATAGTTGGAGTGGGATCCGAAGGGTCAGTCCAGGGTGTTTCTGATCCCAAGCTGTTCAGTGGTTGTGGTTTGCAGCTTGGGCATGCTTGGCTTTTTTTCTTGTTTGTTTGTTTAGAGACCACTAATGAGTGAGTACATTCCCTGCTTATCTTTCTGAGTTTGTGATACCTCGCTCAGGAGGATATTTTCCAAATCCATCCATTTGCCAGCGAATTTTAGGATATCATTTTTTCTTACTGCTGAGTAATATTCCATTGTGTAGATGTACCACAGTTTGTTAATCCATTTTTCAGTTGAGGGACATCTAGGTTGTTTCCAGGTTCTTGCTATTACAAATAATGCTGCTATGAACATAGTTGAGCTAATACCTTTGGAGTGTGAATGTGCCTCTTTAGGGTATACACCCAGAAGTGGTATTGCTGGGTCCTTGGGGAGATTGATTCTC